>JAODAL010013455.1:0-91258 GCA_025379985.1 Phyllomedusa bahiana | reverse complement strand
GGGGAAAAAGACTGCATTTTTTTGTAAGTCCCTCTTTTGTCTGTATTGCCGCTGGTTTTTCATATAGATCGAGGGGGGAAACGCTATGTTGCCAGGTGTATACTCTGTCATTGTTGTAGTCCATTGTATCCCTTTCAAATTTACGTCTCTTATTTTCTACAAGGGAGATCTTCCACTTTTGCACATTGATTAACATTTTATCATGCAATGTTTTTATATTGCGGTGTCAAATTCAACAGACTGTAAACTTTGCTTTTAAACTCTGATATTTCTTGATTTAGAGTGCTTCTAAATTGTTCTTCATTTTTGATCAGAAGTTGCATCAACTTAATGAAAATTTCGCTTAATTTTGATTTCCCCACTCCTCCATAAGTTCTTTAGGAAGAGGGTTAGTTGGAAACTTCTTAATACGCAATCCGCGCAGTATCATTTTTTTATCAACGTAATTGCATAATGTGGTTTGATCCCACCAGAGATGCAACTCTTTGCATGTGAGGCGTTCTAATTTAATCATAGCTGTATGTAAATCTTGGTTTAAGGTTTGACTGTTGCCCGCATTGCTGCATGTAAAAATGTCTGCAGCTTTTCTAAGTCTGGCTGAAACAACCGACAAACAATCAGAGTCATCTGCGGTGGGCGTATTCGTGGGTGTTTGAGACATGTTACTTAAATGTTTTATAAGCAAGTGTGTCAATTTAAGAATTTGAAATCGTTAATATTATGTGTATTTCTTATCTTCAATATTTCATTTAGTCTCTTATATTTAGCAATTTAAATAATACACATACATGGTGGGAGCACGTAACAGTTCCAAAAACTAGACAGCAAGCAAAACACGATATGTTGCAGCTCACCACCAGCGTTCCACCCCTCTAACGAGCACGGACAGACCGGAACCAAGCCTCCAACGATCCAACGATTTCCTTTCCCGTTCATGTGACCGGATATCTTGCTATTTATTTGTGATCATTATTATGTTAGACAGGCTATGATTAAGGAATAATTTTCCGAAACGCGTTAGCCAGTATTCACAGCAACTTTTTGTACATCATCATGTTTTTATAATGCACGAGGAATAAAAGTTATTTTTTACTTTTTTACCTACCCCGACTGAAGCTGGACCTTTTTGTTTTTTGTTGGATCGTTGGAGGGTGTGGGTTTCCGGGCCCGTCCGTTGCTCGTCAGAGGGGTGGAACGCTGGTGGTGAGCTGCAACATATCGTGTTTTGCTTGGAGATGTTCTTCCGCCTGGCTCACAAAGCCACTTACGCGTTTAATCTTCCGTTAAGAAATCCCCCGCGCCTATCCCCAGGGAATGTTCCCAAATGTAAGCTACAGAAGGCCGACCTGTTACATGGCCATATTGCATTGCCCGAAGCTAAAGAAATATTGGGATGAAATTCTGTTGCTGATTAGAGAGGTGTGGAATGTGGAGGTGCGGAGTGATCCTATAAGCACGATCTTCCATTATATCCTTGTAAGGGACAATAGGACGGGAGAGACTCCTGCCTTAATAAATCACAAGGGGGTACACACGTTATTACTGGTTGCTAAGAAGTGTATCCTAAGACATTGGTTGGAGGAGAGTGTCCCGACAAAGGATGAAGCTATCCTTTTGATAAAGAGATTGCTAACCATAGATAGGATTGAGGCGGAAATAAATAAGAGCTCTTTATCTGAGAGGTTCTTTAAAAAGTGGAAGAGTTTTATAGTTAAAACTTTTTCAGATGAAGAGGTAGGGGTGCTGATGGATCACTTTCGCACATCTCATTACTACCTCAGGGAAAAGTTGTCTGGATCCTTGGGCAGACTAGAGGTAGGAGATGATACATGACCAGGGAACGTATAGGTTGTCTAAGAAAGGTTACAAGGGAGGAATTCCCGCACTGGGTAGCTGATCTTATTAGAATATTCCTTGAAGAGGAAAGAGTGGTTTCACAATATTTTTGGTGACAATATTTTCCATTTCCGGGGTGGCTGGTAGGGGAGGGGCTTTATAGGGATTGTTTAATAGTGGCTCGGTTTATTTTTATGGATGTTAATATAATTAAATGGAGAAGTGTAAGCGTTAAAGGAGCATTTAACTGTTACATATTGAAGTATTATATGTATATTGCGATGTGATTGTTTGTAAATGATGACATTTCTCTTCTCAATAAAAATGATCGTTTAAAAAAAAATTAAAAAAAAAATTAAAAAAATAGACAAAGAGCCCGACGCGTTTCCCCCTATAGATACAAAGGGTTCATCAGGGGATCAAAGAATACAAAAAGTTTCTGATAAACACGCAATGATGTATGCTCTGGCACAGATGATGTTAAATGGCATGTTAAAGGGAGGAGTTGTTGCTGGGAGCTGACGTCATGAGGGTTTGGACTGGACGAAGAAAGAAAAGAAAGAACGACTCATCAGAAAAGACGTCACCTGTGAGTCACTAAATGTACCAGCACTGTAATCACTTATATGTCTGCAGAGCCTGTGTACACTGGTATCCACCACTATATGGTCACTGTATGGTGCTAATAGTGGTCTTAGTGTAACAGTTTACATTCCGTAACAGTGCAATGAAATTATTCAAACCGTTTATGGTGGTGATATGTGGGGATGATAATGTACCGGTATTAATAGGTGCTTGTGTATTGTTGTTATTGATCTTGGTATACTGGTTTGCTCAGTAACAGTATGGTGGTATTAGTCACTATATGGTGGTGACATGTGGGGTATTATTTGGTCCTTGTACATTGATATTATTGGTAATATTGGTCTTGCTATACTGGTTTGGTCAGTAATATTATGGTGATATTAGTCACTATATAGCGGTGACATGCTCTGATAATGTGGCCCATGTATACATACTGACCCGCAGAATACAGTTAAGTCAATTAAACAGTTCAATGTGAACTCCGACAACTAAACCCAAAACACAAAGGCAAAGTTTTTTTTTGTTTGTTTTTTTTTGGGGGGGGGGGGGGGGCCAAACAAAGTTTTTTTTGGCCCCATTTGAAATACATTTTCTTCTTTTTAACAATTACTTTAAATAGAAATAACTTTCTACAGCGCGCTACACCACAGACATCCATCATGTCAAGTCGGGAACCTGTCGTTGAAAAGTATTGGTCAACAGATGGTGTCTGGGATTAGGAGGGTCCCAAGCTGAAGCTTTGCACCTGGGCCTATGAGTCTTTAGCTACACCCCTGACCATTTTCACTACTGTTTAGACCCCTCCATCACCGAAGACCATCTAACAGGCTCAGCTAAGAATAGCACAGATGATATGCCAATCACTGCTGTAGAACCCACAGCATGAACAGGAAGTTGGAGCCTGAAGCTGGCTGTGGCTCTCTGAAACAGCATAGTGAGAACACCCTTTTGATGGTAGAGTTCTTGTTTTTTTAGGGCAGTGAAAGGATTAAATGGTAAAGTCCCTGGTCGGCCAGGGCAGTAAAGGTTTATATTCTTCACTGTCAGGACGCTCCTTGGGAGTCATTCATAGAGGTAACCTAGGAAACAGAAGAACTTGGTAATTTCCCAGCATAACACACCTCACAACCGACCCTGGGCCAGGTGCAATGCAGCTGCAGGGAGTAACTGTTTGCTTTAGATAGAACCATAAGGCTATGTCCCAGGGGCATAACTAGAGAAGCTTGGGCTCCATAGCAAACCTTTGGATGATCCCCTCCGCTGACAGAAAAAATGTAACAGTAGCTATTAATAAAAGTCATGCAGTTAGTAGATAATACAAGGGGCAAATACCTCACCATAAATATCACTATCATACACCTACCAAACAAATCCCACTATACCATGACCAACATTACCAATAATGCATCAACATAAGGACCTGATTGTACCGCCAGAACACGACCACAAATTGCCACCACATAGTGACTGAATGATACCATTATTATATTATTTAATAAAGATCAATATACAAAGACCAATATTCCTGCCATACATGGCCATATAGTATTAGATACCAGTGTACACAGGCTCTGTAGACAGTATATTACCCCCATACAGTGACCATATAGTGTTAAATACCAGTGTACACAGGGTCTGTAGACTGCATATTACCTCTATTCAATGATCATATATTGGTGGATACCAGTGTACACAGGCGTTCTGCAAACATATAAGTGATTACAGTACAGTTACATCCAGGGACTCACAGGTGATGTTTTCTCTACAGTCATTCACTTTGCTTTTCTTCTGCATCTGTTCCAGAACTCCATAATAACTTTGTACGAGAATATTTTAGAATCCTTGCTTTTCCAGCACCTCCCTCACAGTCCTCCACCTCTACAATCTTCCAATGTTTGGGAGAGCAGGTACAGGCCATAGTTTAGAGGCAGAATATTTCTGCGAGGGTTAGGGTTAGAGGACTAACCCACTGGAAATTGTGCTACGGCTATGGTCAGTACCCATCAGATTCATATTACCATGTAGGTAGGTAGGTAGGGACTTCAGATAGGTAGGCAGGGCTCCATGTATGTAGGTAAATGGGTAAGGCCCCAGGTAGGTTGGTAGATCCCAGGTTGGTAGGTAGACTACTGTTAGATAGGTTGGTAGGCCCTAGGTAGGTTTGAAGGTCCAAGGTAGGTAAGCCTCAGGAAGGGAGGTTGTTAAGCCTCAAATAAGTTGGTAGGCCTCAGGAAGGAAGGTTTGTAGGCTCTAGGTAGCTTGGTAGTTAGACCCCAGGTAGGTAGGTGGTAGGTTGGTAGGCCCCAGTTTGGTGGTAACTAGGTCCAAGTTAGCTAGGTAGATATGCCTCAGGTAGGCAATAGGGAGACCCAATTAGGTAGATAGATAGACCCCAGGTAGATCGATAGGCCCCATCTAGGTAGGCAGATAGGTCCCATGTAGGTAGGACCCAGTTAGGTAAGTAGGTAGACCAGATCCAGGTAGGTAGGTAGATAGGCCCACAGTAGATTTTTAAGCCCTGGCTAGGTATGGCCCTATTAGTGAAAAAGGAAAAGAAACGCAACTTTCCCCCGACGACCTGCAGGCTATTTTCTCAAAATAAAGACCAGCATTACACTGCTTATGGTTTCATGGTCGACACCTGGTAGATCTAAGGCCTTAGGCCTAATAGACTCTGCTTCCCTATAAGCAGTAACTGTCCAGATGACATGCAAACAGTTAATTTGGTGGGCAGTCCCGGGGATCGAGGGCATTTTTTTCCACACTGGACTGGACTGGCCATTCACAAGGATTTACTCAAGAATTTTGACAAGGAAGTCAATAAAGAATCCATGTGTGAACCAACCCTAAGGGGCCATTTACACGGCACAGGACAAATACCGGTCAGAAATCCCACCCGGTATTTTCTCTGCTTAAGGGCTGTGTACAGGGCACGCAGGGGGACAGCTTTTGTCTGTGGTTTGCGGATCAAGCCCTCCGCCTTCGTGCCAACATGTTCCTGTTCTGCCCGAAAACCGGGCGGAAGAATGAACATGTTCTATGTTTTTCGTACCGCCGAATGTTTTTTTAGACCGTTACAGACGGCTTTCAAAACCGAAAACCATCTGTAAAACCAGGTTAACACCTGGACCATGGGGACATGCCCTAAGGGATCTGCAGTGTCCTTGAGGCCTAACTTCAGGAACTACGTTAAAGACTGCATGCATGGCTTTTTTTTAATTTTTGGATGGAAAACTTTTCGATCAGCGTTTTTCATAAATGGAGCGTACAGATTGTACTTCCATTCAACCTGCTAAACATACAAAACATAAAATAACACATGTAAAACACAACTGATTGTAAAAAAACATTATTTCCAAGATGTCACACCAAATTAACTGATAGGTCAAACCCTCTTAACTACACATGCTCATCACATAATCACTTCTACAGGGAGCACGTGAAGCTGCATTTAGCACCAATTTTCCAAATTTAGAAACTTACTTCTTTTTCGCCTTGAAGCCAAAAACTAAAAATAGTTCATTAATGGCTTCTAAAAATAGCAGCGATCATTAGGAAAGCAAACATTCCTTTTCCATTTACACGTATGTATATTTCCTGTGACCAGCAATATTAATGAATTTACTAATTTTCTATTTATTCAAATGAATGACCTTGAATTCTGGATTCTTTTTTACTTTTTTTTGTATTAGCTGGAATTATAGAAATAGTTTTTATAGTTTTAAATATTACCATAGCATACCGTAAGTGCCAAAAAACACAACCAGGGTTAATATTTAGGAGGGCTTTCTACTGAGCCAGTGTTTTTATGTCTGTCATATATTCCACAGTCTCAAAAAAAAAAAACACATGGCACAATAGTAGAAATGTTATATTGCCAATTGCAAACTAGTACTCACCTTGTAAGGTCTAGCATCTGAATCCATTCTACATAATTGCAGGCAAATATAGAGCCAACCCATGTATGCATTCAATTATATCGATGATAAATATAGACTTTCTTAACAAGATTTTAGGCCAGGTATTGTGTGCTGCTTAACTTCTTAAGGTTTGGCCTATGTTTGGCTTCATGGACCAAAAAGCATGTATTATGTTTATTCATGTTCATGCTTTATATTATATATATTATATATATTATATATATGTATATATTTTTTTTTCCTCCATCACTATCCAAGATCCAGAACTTTTTTATTTTTCCATCAGTTAAGCTGTAGACAGGTTAGTTTTTTTCCAATGTTTATTAAAGGGCACAAATAAAGATATTAATTTTATTCAATAGATTAGTACAAACACGGTGATGCCAAATACGTTTTTCTTGTTGTTATTTCAGTGTTTTACTAAAAACATGTGCTACAGAAAAAAGTCATTTTTGTGTCATTGCATTTCAAAACCCATAAGTATTTTATCTTTCCATTGATATAGCCATATAAGGATTTTATTTTTTGCAGAGTTTTTGTAGTTTTTATTGGCCTGAAGTCTCTTGGGCATGGAGGTCACTAGAGCTTCCCAGGTTGCAGCCACTGGAATCCTCTTCCACTCCTCAATGACGACATCATGGAGCTAGTGGATGTTGGAGACCTTGGGCGACATGTATGAAGATCGGCGCGTCGGAGCGCTCGTTTTCACTGGATTTTTAGTGAAAGCTGCGCCTCATTTATGTCGGCGCCGGAGGTGCGCTCATACATGCGGTGTAAAGTCCCCTGCGCCTCGCCAGTGTGTGAGGTGCAGTGCGGGACTTAGGCGCAGGAGGACTGCGCCTAACATGTGTTACGATTCCAGACAGGCTGGAAATGAGCGAAAAATCATTAAACATGTTAGTGAATAGCAAAAAGAGTTGTCTTTCAAATGAATGAATGAATGAATCAAGTGAAAAATCAAAGCTGTCTAAAAGCGTTTAAATTTATTGAAAAAGTTGATCATTTAAAGTCAAAGGGAAAATATATAAGAACGCAAAAGAAATAAATCTCGGCTCTCAGCTCCGTGAGGCATGGAGTGTGAATCAAAAAAATCGTTTTTATTAGGTGTAAAACATTATCTGAAAATGAGCTCAAACCTTCTAAAAAAATACATAAATAAAATGAATTCATTTTTATTTGTTTATTTTCGTTAGCCAAGGATCAATAATGTGGGGCTAATGAAAATAAAGAAATAAAAATGAATTTAATTAATATTTTTTTTTCGTTACCCCCATATTATTGTTCATTTTATATAGAGATCGGTACAACTTTGTGAGTCTTATCATTTGATTTCGACCATGTACAGTTTTATTATAGATTGCATTAGAAAACCTATAAGAGCGTCACTCGCTCTCCCATTGGTCCAAATAACCCCGCCTCCTTTAACTTAGCCAATCACAAATAGAGCTCGCTCTGCATTTCTTTTCCCCATAGAACTCTATGAGAAAAGTAGCTCATACGCTGATTGGCTAAGCAAGACGAGCCCCTCTTCCCCCCAACCAATCACAGTACTAGAATATTTCCCATAGACAGTAATAACTTTTAGGGCGCCCTTCTATCGTGCCCTTCTTGCTCCACTCAAAATAGACGCACTACATCTGATTGGTGGATTCATATCTGCCGCGTGGGCTCAACCAATCAGCTCTTGTCTTCATTTAATGGGTCCCTGTCGCTCCTATTCTGATTGGTCAATACTCCTCCATAGGTTATAATGGTTCACTGTCGCTCCTATTCTGATTGGTTGGTTTTTGCCGACCAATGAGAAGCGCTTACAGAATTTGAATTACTGTATTTCCCGGTAATTTTCTATATCGCAATTCCTGTTGTAGTGCCGGTGACGGCAGCAAACGCGTTGTTAGGGATTTGAGTGATGTATGTTTTTAGAAGGTTTCAGCTCTTTTATAGAGAATGTTTTACACCTAATAAAAACTATTTATTTACTAATACTCCATGCTGCAGGGAGCTGAGATTTCAGTGCCCCCATCTCTCCATAGACTACACTGGGACAAAGTAGCTCGCGCTCTGATTGGCCGGGATAGCCAAGCCTCCGCAAGTTCAAGAAATCAGCTCTTTTCTGCATTTTTTACTGTATTTTGAACTGTCCCACCTTTTCATGTGATTGGTCAACACTACTCCATATTTTATAATGGTTCACTGTCGCTCCTAGTCTGATTGGCTGGTTTATGCCGACCAATGAGAAACGCTTACAGAATTTCAATTACTATATTTCCCGGCAATTTCCAATATCCCAATTCCTGATGTAGCGCCATTATTGATTTTTTGTTAGTGATTTGATTGAAGTACCGTATATACTCGAGTATAAGCCGAGTTTTTCAGCACAAAAAAGAGCATATAGGTGAAGGGATACCACTGCGGGGCAGAGTGCGAGCACTCCGTGCTCTGCAGTGGCCTCTGGGCGGCCGCCATTGCGCCGTCCGGACTCCCGGCACAGGCCAGCGTGTGTTCATCACGCTGCGTGCTGGGCCTTGAATGACGTCACCCCCCCAGTGCCGGGAAGACAGGAGAGGCGCGGGAGGCCGGACAGCGAGGAGGCGGTAGCAGCGAGGGGAGACGGAGCAGCGGGGATCCAGGTAAAGTGAATGTTTTTTTTTTTATTTTTTTAAACTGCCTATCCCTGCCTTCAGCTGGCTCTACCGTCCCTAGACCTGCCTACAGCCGGCCCTATACCTGCCTACAGCCGGCCCTATACCTGCCTACAGCTGCCTATACCGCCTACAGCCAGCCCTATACCTGCCTCAGCTGCTATACCGTCCCTATACCTCTACAGTCGGCCCAATTCCTGCCCTAAAATACCTGCCTACAGCTGCCTATACCTCCCTATAACCTGCCTACAGCTGCCATACCTGCCTATACCCTGCCTACAGCCTCCTATACTGCCCTATACCTGCCTACAGCTGGCCGCTATACCTGCCTACAGCCAGGCCCTATAACCTGCCTACCAGCTGCCTATAACCTGCCTACAGCCGGCCCCTAAGCCTGCCCTATACCTGCCTACAAGCCTGCCCTATACCCTGCCTATACTCTGCCTACAGCCTGCCACATATACCTGCTACAGCCAGCCCTATACCAGCCTATTACCTGCGTATGGGGCCCATATACCTGCCAAATAATCTGCTTAGGGGGGACATATAACTGCCTATACATGCCATCCGGGGCCATATACGTGCTTTTGGGACATAACCTCCTATAACCTGCCATAAGGCCATAAAACTATAATTGCCTATGGGGGTTACATTAACTGCCTTTTTAATTTTATTGGTATCCATTTTTATTTTTAAAATTATTCCAGCTAGCCGCTGCATTTTCTACCCTGGCTTATACTCGAGTCTATAAGTTTTCCTTCCCGTTTTTTTGGGGCCAAAAGTAGGTGCCTCGGCTTATACTCGGGATCGCCTTAATACTCGAGTATATACGGTAATGTATTTTTAGAAAGGTTTGGAGCACTTTTTCTGATAATGTTTTACACCTTATAAAAACGATTTTTGGATTCATACTCCATGCCGCACGGCCTGAAGATCTTGAGGATTATCTTCTTTTGCGATCTCATATATTTGTCCTTTAATTTAAATGATCAACTTCAATACATATTAATCGTTTTTATTAGACATCTTTGATATTTTGTCTTTATTAATGAAATAATTTTAAACACAACTCATTTTAGTATTGTACCATTAGAATCAGATCACCTAGAAGCATATTTTTTTTGGGTCCCCAATTCCATTACAGTTTTAGCTACACTTTGCCTCCTCCGTCTCAGGTAGACCACATTTGAACTAGTTCTGCCTGTCGGAGCGTGCAGTATGCGCCGCACTTTGCCCGACCCGCAATCATGCATGCCTCGGAGGATTCAAATGTAGGTGCGTTCCCAACCCCAGAATGCCCACCACCATGGTCACTCCCATAGACGCCCCTTCATGTTAGGCGCATCCGAAAGAGGCGACAGGTAGCGCCTAACACCGCATCACTGCGTCCGACAGTGGATTCGGACCAGTGAGGCGCAGTTTCCGCCAGAAATCGGGCGCAAAGCCCGATCTTACATGTTGCCCCTTGTGTTCCTCCATCTTCTGTTTGAGGATTCCCTACAGATGCTCATTAGGGTTTAGGTCTGGAGACATCATGGTCATCAGCACCTTACCCTCAATTCCTTTTAAACAAGCCGAGTCATTTTGAGGTGGTTTTGGGATTGTTATCATGTTATGGAATATACTGCCCTGCCCTGCGGCCCAGAAGGGAGGGGATCATTCTCTGCTTCAGTATGTCACAGTACATGTTGGCATTCATGGTTCCCTCAATGCCAAAGGAAAAAAATAAAGTGTGTAAAATAAAGATAAAGGAAGCAAAGCTGGAGACGGAAAGACATATTGCTTATAGAAAAGTAAAACTTAACCGCAAAAATATTTTTTTTAACTCATATAAATAGTAAAAAGATTAAACAGAAAAAATGTTGGCCCTTTTGAAAAATACTGGGGAGAGACAGTAGAGGGCTGATGAGAAACAAGCAAACGTATTAAACACTTTTTATCTCCCCTGTTTTACCGAGGAGGATGACCGTTCCTGTGAACAGAGAGATGTGGTAAACTCCAACTTAAAAGTATTCTTGTCTAACAGCCAGGAAGAAGTGCAGCCCGTCATAGAAGATTAAATAGACAAATCCCCAGGTCCAATGGCATACACCCACGTGGCCTAAGAGAGTTAATGAGATGTCATAGATAGGCCCCTATGCTTAATATCATTGACTGTCTAATAACGGGGGTTAGTCCCAAAGGATTGGCGCAATAGCAAATGTGGGTGCAAATATTCAAAAAGGGGTCAAAAAGTTATCCAGGAAACTATAGCGCCAGTAAGCTTACACCTCTGTTGTAGGTAAAATGTTGATAGTTTTCTCAGAGATGCTATTCCTGGAGTATCTCACTGAAAATAAATGTATAACGCCAGTTCGAGCATGGGTTTCCCTGAAGGATCGTGCTCCTGTCAGACTAATCCCATCAGCGTCTATGAGGAAGTCAGTGCTAGACTGAGCCGGGTGAGGCACTGGACAGTCAATATATTCTAGATTTTTCTAAAGCATTTATACGGTGCCACATAAAAATGTTGTAAATAACATTGAGAAGCTTGGACTGGGGGAAAATGTGTGCAAGTTGGGTAAGTAACGCTCACTGATAGAAAACAAAGGGTAGTAATTAACTGTACCTACTCAGACGGATCGCAGTTACTAGTGTGGTACCACAAGGTCAGTATTGGGCCCCTAACCTCTTTAACAACATTTTCATTAATGATCTTACCAGTGAATACCACAGTAGAATATCGATCATTGCAGACGATACTAAGCTCTGGTAAAGTAATCAACACAATAGAGGTATAATATGTTATTACAAAGGGTTCTGAATAAGTTGGAGGTGCCTTGGGCAGAGTGGAAATGGCAGATGAGGTTTTAAAAACACTATAAATGCAAGGTTATGCTCATGGGGGAAGAGAAATCCATTACATGATTACATGTTAAATGGAAAAACACTGGGTAATAAGTGACATGGAGAAGGACATGGGAATCCTGGTGACAAAACTTATTTGTAAGCAGCCATGGTCAGGCAGCCAGCAGCCAAAGCAAATAGGATCATGGGGTGCATTACAGGGGCATAGAAGCACATTATTGATAACATTATTCACCCCATTCTACAAGTCACTGTTAGACCACACATGGAATATTGTGTATCAGTTTTGGTGCACCAGTGCACAGGAAGACACATTTAGTAGAGCTTGAAACAGGTACAAAGGCAGGCAACAAAAATAATAAAAGGCCTTGGGTGGACTACAGTACACAGAAAAGATTTGGCAAGATTAGGGTTTATTTTAGTTTTAGAGAAAAGAAGGCTTCGGGGGACATAATAAATATGTATAAATAGCCATCAAATTTTCAATATAGAGATCTCTCCAAGATTTATTTATACACAGACTGTAAACTAGAACAAGGGGGCATCCTTTACCGTCTTGACGAATCGAAAGTTTCTACATAAACATAGAAAGGGATTCTTTACTGTAAGAGCAGTAACAGTGAACCTCTGCCAGAAGGGACTTATGTCATGAGTGAATTCAATAACCGAGTTCAAAAAGGGTTTTGGATTCATTTCTGGAGCGTATAATATAACAAATGTTAAAGTGACTAGGATTCAGGAGAGGTGTCATTGATCCAGGATTTTTCTGATTGCCAAAAAAAGAAAAAAAAAAAAAAAAAAAAAATAGAAAGAAAATATGAAAAAAAAAAGATTGGAGTCAGGAAGGAATGTTTCCCTAAAATTAGGACTATTGTCTTCTACCTCATTGGGGGTTTTTGCCTTCCTCTGGATCAACACCTTAGCACAACAGGCTGAACTAGATGGACGACTTGTCTTTTTTTAGCCTTACAAACTATGAAACTATGAAACTATGAAACTGTAGTTCTCCACAGACGACTGCACTCATTCAACCTCAAACCATGACACTCCCACCACCATGCTTGACTGTAGGCAAGACACACTTGTGAAATAATAATAATGTGAAATAAATGGCTCATTGATTGCAATGATAAGCAGACGATTTCCCTTTCGCTTACGCATCGCACCAAGTAAATGGGGGCTGACACACAGTGTTTTAGAAGAACATGATGTCCAGCCCGTACTTCTAACACAGGTCGCGCACAGTACGTGCCACTATAAGACGAGAATACATCGCATGAAAATAACCTAAGGCTATGTCCCCATGACATGGATTTTCAGTCGGTTCTCGGTTTTGAAAACTGTCTGAAAACGGGCTGAAAAACTTTTACATGGACCTTATGGAAAATTCGTGCAGCAGTCCCCGCGGGTTCTGCCGGCGGTCCGAAAAACATAGAGCATTTTTATTCTTTCGCTCGGTTTTCGGACGGAATATGAATATGTCTATGTGAAGTGGGAGGGCTTTTCTCCGCAAACCATGGAGAAAAGCCGTCCCCTGGCGGCCGTGTGCACGGCACGAAAAAAGGACAAATACCGATCGGATAAACCGACCGGTATTTGTCTTGTGCCGTCTAAACCGCCCGTAAGAGGTTAAACGAACGACGTCAGAGCTGTCAGTCATTGCCAGGCAGCTGCTTTGATTACATGGCCACTGCGTCTGTACCTGTATGTCATGGTACCATGATGTAAGGAGACCCATGTCATTCATGTATGTCTTGGTGTATAAAGGGTTTAATTTCTTAATATAGCTCTGTTTTCCTGATAAAGAGCTCCAAATCTCCTGCAGAGACATATATTAAATTGCTAAAAAGCAGTATGGCTGGAGTGTAATATAGCCCCCAAATTCTATTTCACACTGTGATAACCTATAATGCAAGCAGCACTCTACAGGGATTGACAACCTGTGTTTCCTGCTAAATTCTGGTACCTGGGAATATCTGGATTCTGGTGTTTGATGGAAATAGGTACGTTCAGATTCTGTTGTGATGTATCTATCCTTTGGTTTCTGTACTTAATCGAGTGTCATTGTGCAGGAATCAGGTAGTCAGCTACAGACTGCATCTAGAGTTGAGCAGCACAGAAATATTGCGTCTGCTGTTTATATATCAGATAATGCCTACTGTGCTGTACATTGTAAGAATATTTAAAATCATATAGAGACCCTGTCTTGGCTACTAATACTTGTATTCATTTGTAGTATGCGGGTTAGACTACCCTCGATAATAAAATTACAAAGGCCAGAACTCTCATGCAATTTTGTACCTCTAACTGTGATTATTATTACGTTAGCAGGATTTTCTGTGTTATATCTCTCTTCTGTTTGTGTGTGTTTTGAGAGGTTGCTTGGCAACTGCTCAGGGATTCCTACATATCATCTAACCTGTATCACACGAGTGCCCCTGCCCGCATGTCGAACTGCGGGCGCACTCGTTCCTCTAGTAGTTACTTATCCTCCCGCACTCCTGCTTCCTCGTGTCCCTCTGCTGGCAATTGGTTGATTGCCAGCTGCTGACCCTATAGAATTGGGACACTCTCTTGTACTGTCCCCGCCGGATCTATAGTGCCCTGTGCCATAGAGAAAGCGTTCCTGAAGTGGGTTCCTGTCTCGCTGTGTATCTGACCATTGCACGTTTTTCTTGACTATGAACCCTTTGCTGCCGTCCTGACCTGCTGCTGTGTCCCGACTAAGACTTGTGTCACGATTCGGTACCCATCCAGCCTGCACCTCAGCTGCGTCGCAAGCAAGTCGCCGTCAGGTTAGCGACCTGGTAGGTACTTCATTCTGGTGAATACCTGGACCTACTAGCCTCGTGCTCCCTGGCGTGGCTTATATCACCGCTTGCGGTGGTCTAGAGAGATGCCATTACTCCTGCGTATTTACAACCTGTGTTGTGCACCTGGAGCTCGTTAGTGTACTTTTAGTCACTTTAATGCTCTTTTGAGTCTGACCAGTCTGATTTGTAGAGTATACTTCAGGTCTCTTAACTAGTCCTTGTACATTAAGTTGTTGTTTACTGAAGAGCGTTTTCTAGTTCTGTTTGTGTCATCTGCTATTATGTTGTTGTCTCTTTCTTGCCTAAAGTCTCGTCTGGCTAAGTTCTAAGAGTTTTGTATAGTCCTTGACAATAATGTGTTTGTATAGTCCTGCAGATGCTTCTGCCCAAGAAGTCTCCGGGTCGGGAGTCTCCGGTGATGGATAATTTAATGGCGAAAGTTCAGGCATAAAGGACTCTTGATGTTCTGAAAAGTAGGAAAGTAGTAGAGCTAGCTTTAGGGTGTAAGTATTCAGGAACAATTAGGGTCCCAGTCATCACTAATTAACTGTCTTGCTTCTGATTCATCTCCACCACCGGACACCATTAAATGTTTGCCTGAGTCACCTATCCATTGAGTCTTTTTAGCTTTTCAAACACACTTCATATAGTTCTTTTTTTTGCGCCCGCTGTTGTACTTTCCTGTTTGGTTTGTTGCGAATAGGAGTCCACTAGCATTACACACCACAGCTGCTGCAGAACCTTATTTCGAAGAGTAACCTTTAGCTTCACGTCGATCACTGATTAAGGTTGTATCTTGGATTTCTCCATGGGAAATTTTTCCCTTTAGAAATACACCATGTGACTATAACTTTAGATATTGTCAGCTTCAGTATTGTTCTTTTATGAGGGATGGAAGTTTTTACTTAGACATGTTAATGCGTATGTAGCTATATAAAATTCTGGATCCTGGCTGGTTACGGTTCTGTGGTCAGAGATAGGGTCTCCAGTGGAGAAGATTGGTTCTTGCCTTGTGGGTTTCAGGGCATTAACCAGTGGGGAGGCTTAGAATCCTTGTCTCCCTCTCATCAACCACTTTTTTCCCACCCTTGGTTGAACTTGATGGACACGTGTCTTCTTTCAACCGTACTAACTATGTTTGGAGAAGTGAGAGGTCCTTGACACATGACAACCGATCACCAGAAAACACAATAATGTTACAGCATTTGTTGTCCCTGTTACCTGCAGAGTACCACATGCATTGTGCTCAAGGAAGTACGAACACCCTTTTATGCTGAAAAGCCTTCTCTTCTGGGAGATTGGCAGGTGTCTCTTTTCACACTGAGTCTCTCAGACGTTCTTGGAAAGTAGAATTGTGTTCTTCTATGTTCTAGGCAACTAAAAGGTCCAAGCAGATTGGAATGCTTGGAACTTTTAGTTGCCATTGATGGCATACCTATTTAGCATGTTTTCCATGCTTATAATATTAGCAAAACATCCCCTAGCTGCTACGCTACAGATATAACACAATCGCTTTTTTATCGGTGCAACTTCTGATCCACACGTCCGGTATATCATTTTCCACAGAGGAACACCCATAATTCATGCTCACTGCCAGCACATGCACTTTATATGCTAATGATCAGGTTCCTTGTCCTTTAGTCTCACCTTCATTGGTTAAATAATTAATTATTCATACAATGTTTAACTTCTTTCACTTTAGCTGGAGGTATTAGTACAGGGAGACGGGTGAGACTTCAGACACTGCCGACCAAGTAAGAGGGAAAGAAGTCACGTTGGATACGGAAGTGACTCAAATCAATTTACGACAATGGCAAGCATGGCATTGCAGTTACTTGGCTTCTTTATATCCCTTACTGGCTTTATTGGGACCATAATTGCCACTGTACTACCTCATTGGTGGAGAACTGCTCATGTTGGCACCAACATTATCACGGCAGTGGCATACATGAAGGGCCTGTGGATGGAATGTGTGTGGCACACCACAGGAATTTACCAATGCCAAGTCCACCAATCTCAGCTAGCACTTCCCAATGATCTTCAGATTGCACGAGGTATGATGGTGACGTCTTGTGTTCTTTCAGTCCTGGCATGTGTTGTCTCTGTTTTCGGCATGAACTGCACCCAATGTGCCAAAGGGTCTTCAGCCAAGAAGATGATTGTCAGTATTGGAGGAGTTGCCTTTCTCTTTGCTGGCCTCACGTGCCTAGTTCCAGTAGCATGGTCAACCAATGATGTTGTCAAAAACTTTTATAACCCAGCACTCCCTTACGGGATGAAGTTTGAGATTGGCCAAGCTCTATATGTCGGCTTTATTTCAGGAGGCCTGACGATAATTGGCGGAATTATTCTCCTCCTTACGGCTTGTCAGAAGAACATTCATCAAGTACCCTACATCCACCCATCACAAAACATAAGGAGGGTTCCAATGAGCAGGCCAACACCAGTCTATAAAAGTAGCCATACGCCTACTTGGTCATCTGCCTCACGCCATGGTTACCAGATAAATGACTTTGTCTGACTTAAGAAGAATTAATTTCTATTCCAGAACTGTTGAATTTTTTTTATATCCATGCAATGTTTACTGTATCCTTAGAACAACTATATTGAATCGAAGAATTTCATGGACTTGTAAATATGTAGCATTATGTCATATTTTGTAATAATTTATTACGTTTAATGCATATAGATGGTAAGTACAGTGGACATTCAAGAACTTGCCAGACCGCCACAAAAATAAAATAACACAGAATGAAAAGTCTCGTTGTTTGCTGTGAACTGTTCTTCTGACACAATTTTAACACAGAGTGCCACCATAACCATTTTCCCTATTTATTTTGGTTTTAGTTGATTTTATGCATTTACAACTCTTCAATTGCTTGCTCAGCATCTATGCTTTTGTGTCAATGTACTTTAAGGGGGTTCTCCAGAAGTAGAGATATAAATAGAGAGTGCAAAAGTTGCAGGTGAACCAGGGAACTGATGTATAAGGGGGTCCACAAGTGCCTCTAAAACAGGCTTGTATTGCATGCAGCCAAGGGTATACATAGTTCCCCTTTGTGTGGCCCAAGCCATCAGGACATAAACATGCTTTGTCTCTTTCCTCATACCACAGAAACTAATATACATGTTTTGACAGCTAAATTCAATTGATTGCACTTCAACTGTAATGGCCCCCCCCCCCCCCCCCCTGGCAACTGTTATGGGGGCACTGTATGGCATGTACTGTTGTGAGGTCACGGTATGACTGACACCTGTTATAGTGTGGAACTTATGGCCTGGCACGTTAAGTGGCATGTGCTATACTGGCGACGTTGTGGAGGGCACTATGGCTGGCACTGTTAAGTTGAGCACTGTATGATTGTCACTGTTATGGTGGGCACTGCATGACTGGCACTGTTATGGAGGGCACTATGGTTGGCACTGTTAAGGTGAGCACTGTATGACTGTCACTGTTATGGTGGACACTGTATGACTGGCAATGTTAAGGTGGGCATTGTATGACTGGCACTGTTATGGTGGGCATTGTATGGCTGGCAGTGTTATGGTGGGCACTGTATGGCTGGCACTGTTAAGGTGGGCATTGTATGACTGGCACTGTTATGAAGGGCCCTATGGCTGGCACTGTTGATGACTGGCAATGTTATGGAGGACACTGTATGGCTGGCACTGTTAAGGTGGGCATTGTATGACTGGCACTGTTATGGTGGACACTGTATGGCTGGCACTGTTAAGGTGGGCATTGTATGACTGGCACTGTTATGGTGGACACTGTATGGCTGGCACTGTTAAGGTGGGCATTGTATGACTGTCACTGTTATGGTGGACAGCCTTAAAATCTGGCACTGATAAGGAGGCATTGTATGAATGGCACTGTATGGTGGTCACTCTATGGCTGGCACTGTTTAAGTGGGCATAGTATGACTGGCACTTTTTATGGAACCCTGTATGGCTGGCACTAGTTAAGGGGTCATTGTAATGACTGTCCACAGTTATGAAGGGCCCTATGGCTGGCACTGTTAAGGTGGGCACTGTATCACTGGCACTATTAAGGTGAGCTCTGTATGACTGGCACTGTTATAGTGGGCATTGTATTGAGCTGTATATGCTATTTTAAGCAACTTAAATGAGCAATAACATTTATTTGTGACACAACCATGTCAAATTCATAAAATATACCATAAAAATATCTGATAGCTTCAAGACTCTAGAGAGGAAGACGTGTTATAGAGGAGGCCATATATTTGTGCTATGCTTTCTAGTTATGGTTGTGAAGCAGCCATTTCAGTAACCCCCAAAAACTACAGTGAAAATAGCCTCATCTCCTCTTTCTGGAGCACCGAGCAGAGACCCCCATTCTGATCTGGAACCAAGAGCTCTCAGCCATTTTGGGTATTTACAATTGAAATGCCATAAAGGTCTTAGACAGGGAATACTCTTCTAAGATTTATTGCAGCCCCTGGGAGAGGTACAGTATGACGGTGTGGCCTTGGACCAGAAAATGTTGTACACCCCTGCTCTAAAATATCATATCAGTGCTAGAAGTGCTACAGTCCCTCCAAAACGTAAGAGAGCATCTGTGCCAATAGTGACATGTTGTGCAGCCCTGGAGCTTTATGTTACACCCCTGTCCAGTAATATAACATTGGTATCCAAACTGAACAGCTGAATGTGGGTAGGTCTTCTGGGACATTGGAAGCTGCTTCTGTAAAACGTTGCTTCATGTTACGCCATTGTCCCACAATCTAATATTTCCATAGATATGATGAAAGTGTAAATAGGCAGCACAGTCTATAAACACTTATATATGTGTATACATTTGTGTGTTTCCTTGTCTGCTTTAGTCATCCCACTACACAACAATATCAGAGTCACATATGCTAGCACTAATTTTGTCAGAAAGATTAAAGGTGTTGTCTCACTACATTGATTCATCTCACTTCAGTCCTGTTTTCTTGTTTCATTTTGAATCCAGGGGGCGGTGTTTTTATGCTTCTACTAGGCTGCAGTAGAATGCCTTCCTGTTAGCTATAGCAACCAGTGCTGGTAGCCTAACGGGTCTGTAGCTATGGCGACCTGAGGAGCTAATGCAGCCCATACAAGAGGGGATATCTCAAAATAGGTAGGAAACTGTTAAGGAAAACATATTGCAAAGTGACTTATTCCTTCTTTAACATAAAAAGCAGTGAGACAACTGCTTGTAGTGAGACAACACCTTTAAGTGAATAAAGTCCGCTCACCTGTACGACCTATGCTTGTCTTCAATCCAGCAATTTATAGTACAGGGAAGAGGCATCCGGCTGCGGATGTGAAACATAGATAGAAAAATCCCACAAAAGAGATATTCTTCCAGCACTCCTTTGTATTCCAATTAAAACACGACTAAAAGCTCGAGGTGATGGCTCGAAACGCGTAGATCTTTCCCATCTGTCTGTTGATTTTTATCACGTTTTTATTTTTGTATCAATAAAAGTGCATTTTAATAGGAATACAAACAAGTGCTGGAAGAATATCTCTATTTTGTGGGATTTTTCTATCACTAATTTTGTCACCTCTGCCATGAACAAGTATAAGTGTCTCTGACTGATCTTCTTGACATTATTTACTAGAATGCTGAAACTCATTGACACTTTTGCAAGCAAAATGCTTAATCCCCTCTACCCAATCGTTCACCTCTATTCTGTTTAAGGATAGTAATCATGGCTACCACACAAAAAAAACATAAAAAAATGATAAAATTAATCCTCTGGTATTGTGGATTGCTCTCAGAAATTGTAGGGCCAGGTTATTTGTAGGGCACATGGAGTGATTACCCCAAGACCTCCACCCTTAATGACCTGAGGGGCTTACCCCATCTCCAATTAAAAATACAAAAAAATACAAACAATTAAATCAACCATGTCCCAACCCAATATTTTGCCCAGAGGGCTTCACCAGTATTACTCTGTTCTACACGTGAACCAAGCCTTCATAAAAAGTCAATAAAGCCATAACAGAGGCTGAAAAAAGAAATACAATTCTTTCAAAAAATTGTAGGAAATAATTCCAATTTCATGTAATAGGTGATTGGGCCCTTAAATTGTAAAGGTTCTCCCACAGTCATATTTGGCTACTCTCTACTATCGCTTAGCTCACGTCATACTTATGCCTTCTGTTGGAGGATCAGCCAGACGGAGGACAAAAAATGCATTAATTGTTTAATAAAAATCATCTGATTTAAAAAAAAATAGAATGTTACCTAATTAATTTCCCAGATCACTAGAGGCGTCACTTGAGGCTCCTGGGCCCCAATGCAAAAAGTTAAATCGGACCCTCCAACTATTATGTGCTAATTATAATACTGGTGTCTTCCTGTGTGGCAGAAGGGCTTTTGGGCCCCCTCACGATGCAAGGCCCGGTAGCGACTGATGCCTCTGCATCCCCTATAGCTACGCCCCTGCAGACCACAATTACTGGTGGATAGTTGATGCAAAGGGCACCTATACTAGGCTTGCACAGGGGCCCTCTGCTATCTTGGCTTATCTATTTTAGGTATACCTTTCATTATTGTTATTATTAATTTTTAAAGTGCCATTAATTCCAGGGCGCTATACATTTGAGGGGGACATAAGACCAAGCAGTACAATGGCAACAATAAATGACTGGTACAGAGGGAGAGAGGATCCTGCCCACGAAGGCTTACAATCTAAGGAGTAAGGAGGAAAGAGACAGATGATGAGGGGCAGACGTGTTATGGGGTGGTTTTTTGAAGCAGTGGGGTTATTTTTGGTTGAGGTATTAGCAGATATGGGTTTTAGGGTTTTGAAATTAGTTTAGGGTGGGTGAGGTTGATGTGTTTGGGGCAGTGAGGGTTTCCAAAGGTTGGGGGGGGGGGGGAAGCCGAGAGAAGTTTGGAGACTGTTGTGTGAGGAGCTGATAAGAGGAGAGCAGAGAAGGAGGTCCTGTGAGGATTGGAGATTGCACGAGGAGAGGTATCTAGAGATTAAGGCTGAGATGTATGGGAGGGACAAAATAGAACAATTCCCCAGTGGGGTAATCCTTTAAGGTGTTACCAATTTGCAGGATATTTTATCTGGATACATGTGAGAAGAACACATTGGTAAAGTCCATGATGTCGGACAACCTCTGTTTTTCCTAAAGGTAAACCCCCTTTTGGGTTTCTCCTCTGAGATTTCTCTTTGTGAGCAAAGTACTATTAGAATGACATTTAAAGGTTGTTGTGAAAATTTCTTTGGTTAGAATTTTGACTTTAAAAATTTTAGTTAGACTTTTCCGCTATGTAAAAGGCTCTTTATATGCGTGTTACTTTAAAAGGGAGTGTGTGCAGCACAACAGGTCTATTTCTCACAGGGGCATCTGTGGAAACTGTTACTTCATTTTAATATTTATCACCTGCACGCACCATTAAATCTGGGTAATCGGGCCCAAACTAATTTAAAACAATCGAAAACCCCTTTAAAGACCTTTAGATTAGTGGAAGACTAAGTTTAATTTCCCTATCTAAATTTAGGATGGGGGAAAGTCCTGGGGGGGGACGCAGTTTTACAGCTTTAGAAAAAATTTTTAAGGTTCTTGAAACTGTAGGGCTTTTTTGGGGTCTTAAAAATTTTGGGGAGTTTTTTTTAAAACTGTCAAAAAAATTAAAAAGGTTTAGGGGGGCCCCTTGCTCCCAAACACGTTTCGCTTTTTAATTTTGATTTTTCCCGGAAAGAAAATGAAAATGCAATTTTGTTTGGGGTTTATTTTTTTGGGTAAAGGCAAATTAAAACGTTTTCTTTAAAATTTTCCCCAAAGGGATTTTTTTTTTAGGATGTTTTTATAGTTTTTCTTAGAAATAAAAACTACTTTTCAACTGTTTTGTTATTCACATGGACAGTTTGTATAGTATTTAACTTGTCTCCATTATTACCTAACATATATTTACAGTATACAGTAAATATACACACACACACACACACACGTATATACACACTGTATATATATATATATATACTGTATATACATACTGTATATGTATATTATTATTATTATTATTATTAAGTATTTTAGAGCGCCATTGAATCCAGGGCGCTGTTACATTCGGGGGCTACATACATTACAAAAATCAAACGAGTCCAGTGAGAAGGGATAATGACAATTGGCACGACAGAGGGAGAGAGGACCCTGCCCGCGAGGGCTTACAATCTACAAGGAGGGGGGAAGAGACAGGAGGTGAGGGGCAGACATGTATGTGGAGGAAGTAGTGACAAGTTTAGTGAGGGTTGTAGGCAAGCCTGAAGAAATGGGTTTTCGGGGTTGCTTTTGAAGCTGGTAAAAGTGGAGGAGAGTCTGATTTGTTGGGGCAGTGATTTCCCAGAGTGTGGGTTTGAAGCACGGGGAAGTCTTGGAGACGGTTGTGTGAGGGGGCTGATAAGGGGAGAGAGCAGGAGAAGGCCCTGAGAGGAGGGGAGATTGCGTGAGGGGGGGTATTGGAGAGAAAGTGCAGAGATGTATGGAGGGGAGAGGTCTGGAGAGCCTTGTAGGTCAGGGTAACAACTTGAAATTAATGCGCTGGGCAATGGAAGCCAGTAAAGGGGATTGGCAGAGGGGAGAGGCAGAGGAAAAGCGAGGAGAGGGTGGATAAGACGAGCAGCAGAGTTAAGGATGGATTGGAGGGGAGCGAGGGTGCTAGCTGGGAGGCCACAGAGAAGGATGTTGCAGTAGTCTAGGCGGAGATGAAAAAGGGCATGGACCAGCATTTTTGTAGTGTCAAGTTGAGGAATGAGCGGATGCGAGAGATGTTTTTCAGGTGGAGGCGGCAGGCAGAGGTGAGGGTTTGGATGTTTCGGTTTGAAAGATAGAGCGGAAAGGTCGAGGATTACCCAAGGCAGCGGACTTGCGGGACCCGGGGAGAGTGTGGAGCCATTGACTGTTAAAAGAGAGATCAGGGGCAGGGGTAGAGTTGGATGGTGGAAAGATGATGAGTTCTGTTTTCTCTTACCCTTTAGTTTTAGAGACGTGAGGAGAAGAAGGAGGAAATGGAGGACAGACAGTCAGGGATCCGGGAGAGTAGAGAAGTGATATCTGGGCCAGAGATGTAGAGCTGGGTATCATCAGCAATACAGGTGGTAAATGAAAACCATGTGAGGCTATGAGCTTTACCGAGGCCAAGGGTGTAGATAGAGAAGAGTAGTGGGCCCAGGACTTGAACCCTTTGGGGGACACCGACAGGAGAGGCCGGGGTGAGGAGGTTTGGGGCGAGAATGAGAGACGCTGAAAAGTTGATCAGTGAGGTACGAGGGATCCGGGAAAGAGCTAAGTCCGTGATGCCGGGGAAAGGAGAGGATTTGTACCCGGAGGGAAGGGTTTGGGCAGTGTCAAAGGCAGAGGCAGGTCTAAGAGGAGGGGGCACAGAGTAGGGGACGTGAGGCTTTAGCAGTTCCCTAGATCATTACATATAAACTGTGTTTTGTGTATATATATAAAATATATTTTACCCCATATATATATATAAAAACATGGGGAATAATGCAAGAAACGGGCTTTTGTTTCATATCCCCAAAAGGGTTAACGGGCTTGATGGGGAAAGGGGAGTATGAAGCTAGGAGACCCGGGTATGTTGTTACCAAAAGGGGTGGGGGGTGGGGGGGGTGGTTTCAGCGGGATCGGGGAGGGGCTCTTCCCAGGGGGTTGGGGAAAACGTTTTTGGGGGGGGGAATCACTTCCTGTTTTTTCCGGGGACAGGTTTTTGGGCAGGCCCCTGGGCCCTAAAAAAACCCTGGTGCTCCAAGTAAATCTGGGGGTGTGTTGCTATCGGGAAAAGTTTGGCCAGTAGAGAGGGTCTGTATTTATGAGAAATTTGTGATAGTGGCTAAGGGCCAAGGTTTTTTGTTTTGAAGTCAAGTGAGGTTTTCCCCTTGTTGCGTTGAATATGCACACCTGGTCTCCTTCGCAGGCTTATCGTTCCTGGCTGCACGGATTTCTCCAATCCCCAACCACAGGATCCGTTAATAAATCCAACAAACGCAAAAATGATGCAGTGATAAGAAAACGATGAGCAATCTTTATTTACTTTTTCGGTACAGAGGGTAAAAAAGCATACCAGCTTTGCGTAGCTAATGCTTTTCGGATGAAAAAACACACGTCCTTGTTACAGAATATATAATAAATATAATAAAAATATAAATATATAAAAATATTATATATACACACACACATACACACACAGTGTCTCACAAAAGTCAGTACACCCCTCATATATTTGTGAATGTTGTATTATATCTTTTCATGGGACAACACTGAGAATATTACACATTCATACAATGTAAAGTAGTCAGCTTTTATAAGAGTATGTTCACATGGAGTATAACGGTGCACACTGTGCGCACCGCTATACACCTGGTATTTTTAGAAGTACCCGCGGGCTCACTCATATTTCTAAAGCACTCTGGCCTGGCCCCCATTTACTTTCCCTTTTCCTGGCGGATAAGTGCTGGAAAGAAGCAACATGTCACTTCTTTTTCCTGGCACTGCACTTGATGAGCACCCGATGAGTGCTGTAATTTTACCGTATTTGTGGGGAAGATTCCTGGTGTAATTGCAGCGCAATTACGCCCAAGGTATGTCATGCAAATACATTGTGTGAACATACCCTAAGGCCGTGTTCACACGGCTTATTCAAGTCGTAATTGCGGGCCGGATTTCGCCCGCAGTTACGGCTTGAATAAGGGGCGGTACGGGGGCGGGGTGGGGGAGCTGCTCGCCGGCCCCATAGACAATGCATTATTCACGGCGCGTCCGCGCCATAAATAATGTTCATGTCACTTTCTCCCCCCGCGGCGGATTTGCCGAGCGGGGAGGAGTGACGGAATCCACAGTTCTCTATGAGAACTTGGGATTACCGTAATGACAGGGACGGATTGGAGCCGTACTGCAGCGCAAATCCGGCGCGCAGTACGGCTCCAATCCGCGGCCAAATAAGCCGTGTGAACACGGCCTAACAGTGTAAATTTGGTGTGCCATCAAAATAACTCAGCATACAGCCATCAATGTCTAACCCACCGGCAACACAAGTGAGTACACTCCTAAGTGAAAATGGACATGTTGTGTAAATATTTTCTGTGACCACCATTAATTTCCAGCACTGCCTTAACTCTCTTGGGCATGGAGATCACTAGAGCTTCACAGGTTGCAGCCACTGGAATCCTCTTCCACTCCTCCATGACGACATCACGGAGCTGGTGGATGTTAGAGACCTTGCGCTCCTCCACCTTCAATTTGAGGAGGCCCCACAGATGCTCAATAGGGTTTAGGTCTGGAGACATGATTGACCAGTACAGCACTTTTAGCCGCATTTTCTCTAGCAAGGCAGAGGGCGTCTTGGAGGTGTGTTGGGGGTCATTATCACATTGAAATACTGCCCTGTTGCCAAGAAGGAAGGGGTCATGCTCTGCTTCAGTATTTCACAGTAAACTGTAGCTCCCCACAACCAGCAGAACTAACTCCCCACAATCCATGACACTCCCACCACCATGCTCGACTGTAGGCAATACACACTTGTCTTTGTACTTCTCACCTGGTTGGGGCCACACACGATTGACACCATTTTTACCAAATAAATTTATATTGGTCTCATCGGACTACATGACATGGTTCCAGTAATCCATATCCATATTAGTCTGGGCTTTCCAGTGTATCATCTTTAGAAGAGGATTCCATCTGGGATAACAGTCATGCAGACCAATTTGATGCAGTGGTATGAGTACTGACAGGTTGACCCCAGACCCTTTTAACCTCTGCAGCAATGCTGTCAGCACTCATTTTGGAAAGACAATCTCTTGATATGACTCTGAGCACTCAACTTCTTTGGTCAACCATGGTGAGGCCTGTTCTGAGTGGAAACTGTCTTGTTAATCTGTTGAAAGGGTCTGGCCACGCGTACAGCTCAATTCAGGTTTTTGCAATTCTTATCGCCTCGGCCATCTTTATGTAGAGCATCAATTATTTGTTTCAGATCCTCAGACAGTTGTTTGCCATGAGGTGCCATGCTGAACTTCCAGTGACCAGTATAAGAAAGTGTGAGGCGATAACACCAAATTTAACATACCTGCTCCCCATTCACATATGAAACCTTGTAACACTAATGAGTCACATAAAAAAAAAAGTGCTACTACATAAAAAAATATATAAAGTGGTTATTGCTGTAATTGTTTTGACCTATAAAGTAAAACTAACATGTCATGTATACTGCACTTTGAGCTCTGTAAAAAATAAATATAAAAAACACTACTAGGATTGCAGTATTTTCTTCATGCTGCCTCAAAAAAAACGGATCTAAAAAGGTAATCAAAAAGTCATTCCCCCTTCTAATAAAAATGGTACCTGTGAAATTATCCTGAAACAAAAGACCCTACACAGCTCCATATACAGAAAAATAAAAAAGTTATGCTCTAAAGACTAGGAGATCCCAAAAATGGGTTTTCTTTTTTAAGTAAAAGTGTTTTCATTATGTAAAAGCAGTAAATAAGTCACAGTAATCAAAAAGATCAAAACTCCTGTCACAGTTGTTATGTTGAAATTGGCTTCAAATATAACTTTTACAACATTATCCACAGCCATTGAGGCTTGCATCTGAATCTTCAGATTTACTCCTTTGGAGTCTATCTGTCTGTCCCCTGGATATTTTTCATTCTCCCCTGAGGAACCTTCTGTGAACATAGAGGGAGAAACGTGTTGGGAGTTTAAGTGGATGTTTTTCTTTTTGGTATGAGACTTACCTGTTGGGGCCATAAGGGCAATGTAGGGTCTTCCAGGGCCAATCAAGGGCCATATGGGACGATGACTCCATGGATTGTGTAATAGTTATAAGTTAGGGATAAGTTATAACTGTTTAATAGGGAGAGACTGTATTGATTTCTTTGACCCTCTACAGTGATGCGAATGTCCAAAAAGCACTAGACCACTGGACTCGGTGTAAGTCGGATAAGTGGGACACATGAATGACTAGTCTCTACCTGTTTGTGGAGTATATTGATTATCAGATTTTGACTACTGTTGTCTATTTGGTTGATAAATAGTGATTAAAGACATAATATTTTTAATCAAATATTAAAAGGTATATTTTAAACCACTTTCAGCACTACAACTGTGACAGGGTGAAAGCAGTAAAACATGAAAAAAATATAAATTTGGAATCGCTGTAATCATATATACCTGCTGAGTACAGTTACCACACAGTGGCCACCGTAAAAAAAAACAAAAAAAAAAAAACACCACCAGGATTGCTGTATTTTGTTCTTCCTGCCTCCTAAAATCATTAGTAAACAATGATTAAAGCTTCATATGAAACCCAAAAAGGTACCAATGAAAATGTCAGCTTAGCCTGCAAAAAAACAAACCCTTAAACAGAAAAAATTAAAAGTTATGTCAGTCTATGACAACATAAAAACACAATTTTTTACAAATGCGTTTCTATTGTGTAAAAGTAATAAAGCATAAAAAACTATGTAGAATTGATTTTGTTGTAATTGTACCGACCATTTGTTACAGTATCATGTATACTGTATCTATACTGTAAAATTGTGGCCCAAAAATAATGGCGGAACTGCTTCGCTTTCTTTTTTTCCATTTTCACGGCCCAATCCTAAAAACACTGTGAAGCACCTGTGGGCCCAAAATGCACAGTACACCTCTAGATGAGATCCATGAGGGGTGTTGAATCCAAAATGCGTTGACTTCTGGGAAGTTTCTCCTGTTCTGCTACTTTTGGGGCTTTGCAAATGCGACATGGCCCCACCAAAATCTATGTTCCAAAAGTCAAATAGCGCTCCCTTTCTGGTACGCGCTGCCATGCTTCCAAATACCCACATATTAGGTACTGCTGACAGGGCCGCCAACAGAAATTTCAGGGCCCCATACAGCTGAAGCACCTGTCCCCCCCCCTGAAAACCCCCACCCCAGCAACCCGATTGCCCCGCCCTCAGCAACACGATCGCCCCACCCCCAGCAAAAAAAACGGCCTCTAGGATATAAATGCGCCCGTTTTACCACATAATACAGTATGCAAAAAAGAACTGTATTGTGTAGTACAATAGCAACAGAGTCACATATCTGTGTCTCACATATCATAGACACAGGGCTAAGTAGCTCCATCCATATCCGCCCCACCCACATACAATATCCCCCTCCACCCACATACAATATCCCCCTCCACCCACATACAATATCCCCCTCCACCCACATACAATATCCCCCTCCACCCACATACAATATCCCCTCCACCCACATACAATATCCCCCTCCCCCCCACATACAATATCCCCCTCCCCCCACATACAATATCCCCTCCACCCACATACAATATCCCCCTCCACCCGATAACAATATCCCCTCCACCCGCATACAAAAACCCCCTCCACCCACATACAATATCCCCTCCACCCACATACAATATCCCCCTCCATCCACATACAATATCCCCTCCACCCACATACAATATCCCCCTCCATCCACCTACAATATCCCCCTCCACCCACATACAATATCCTCCTCCATATTTCCCTTGGTCACGCACCTCACCACCTTCTAAAATACACACCAGCAAGAAAGAAAGTGTAACTCCTATCACAGGGTCAGATGTTCCCTCACTCTTACAATCAGATACACATGTACACCCGCCACTAAAACTAACACCGATATAACACCACCATTGGAGACCACATAGAGGTCAGACACCAGCTCAGGTATAACCAAACAACACCACCATATAGAAAACCACATAGAGGTCAGACACCAGCTCAGGTATAACCTACAACACCACCATATAGAGTCCACATAGATGTCAGACACCAGCTCAGGTATAACCTACAACACCGCCATATAGAGACCACATAGTGGTCAGACACCAGCTCGGGTAGAACCTACAAAACCACCATATAGAGACCACATAGAGGTAAAGACACCACTCAGGTTTTAACCTACAACACCACCTTTGTAGAGACCACATAGAGGTCAACACCAGCTCAGGTATAACCTACATCACCGCCATATAGAGACCACATAGAGGTCAGACACCCAGCTCGGGTTTATAAACCTACAACACCGCCATATAGAACCACATAGGAGGGTCAGACACCAGCTCAGTTATAACTTACAACCCTGCCATATAGAGACCACATAGAGATCAGACACCAGCTCAGGTATAACCTACAACAACCACCATATAAGCCCCACATAGAGGTCAGACACCAGCTCAGGTCACATTACAGTGAATCAGCACTGATCCAATATAGAAGTAACATAACCCCTGACATCCAGGGACTCACCGGAGACGTCCTATCTGAGGAGTCGTTCTCTTCTCTTGAGTCGTTCTTACACACAAATATCTTAGAATCCTCAATTTTCCCCGCATTTTCTTACCTATTGCAACCTGTACAAACTTCCCAGGGGTGGGAGAGCGGGGTACAGGCCATAACTTAGAGGTCTAGTATTCTACGGGTTTGGATGGTGTGGATTAGGACTCCTTTAGAGGTTAGGTAGCCAGGGCCTCCTTTAGAGGTTAGGTAGCCAGGGCCCTCCTTTAGAGTTAGGTAAGCCAGGGCCCTCCTTTAGAGGTTAGGTAGCCAGGGCCCTCCTTTAGAGGTTAGGTAGCCAGGGGACCCCTTTAGAGGTTAGGTAGCCAGGGCCCTCCTTTAGAGGTTAGGTAGCCAGGGGCCCCCTTTAGAGGTTAGGTAGCCAGGGGCCCCCTTTAGAGGTTAGGTAGCCAGGGCCACCTTCAGCGTTAGGTAGCCAGGGCCCCCTTCAGCATTAGGTTGCAGGGCCCCCTTTAGAGAGAGGTCGCCAGGGCCCCCTTTAGAGAGAGGTAGTCAGGGCCCCCTTTAGAGAGAGGTAGGCAGGGCCCCCTTTAGAGAGAGGTAGCCAGGGCCCCCTCCAGCGTGAGGTAGCCAGGGCCCCCTTCAGCTAGAGGTAGGCAGGGCCCCCTTCAGCGAGAGGTAGCCAGGGCCCCCTTCAGAGAGAGGTAGCCAGGGCCCCCTTCAGCGAGAGGTAGCCAGGGCCCCCTTTAGAGAGAGGTAGTCAAGGCCCCGTTTAGAGAGAGGTAGTCAGGGCCCCCTTTAGCGAGAGGTAGTCAGGGCCCCCTTTTTGAGAGAGGTAGCCAGGGCCTCCTTTAGAGAGAGGTAGCCAGGGCCTCCTTTAGAGATAGGTAGCCAGGGCCCCCTTTAGAGAGAGGTAGCCAGGGCCCCCTTTAGCGAGAGGTAGCCAGGGCCCCCTTCAGCGAGAGGTAGCCAGGGCCCCCTTCAGCGAGAGGTAGCCAGGGCCCCCTTCACGAGAAGGTAGCAGGGCCGTTCCTTATGTATATTAAACCCCCCCCCCCAAAAAAAACAACAAAACAGCCAAATTACTGGGTCCGGCTCCCGCTCCTGCCGCTCCGTGCTGCCGCCGGCTCCGTACTGCCGCCCTGCATAGGCGGTGCGGTGAAGTGACGTCACCGCGCCGCCTACGTCAGCAGTAGGGGCCGGCGCCCGGCAGGCTGAAGCCTAACACCCTTCAGCCTGCCAAGGGAGATCAGCGGAGCGCAGCGCTAGTGGCGCTGTGCTCCGCTGACACCGCGCAGCCCCGGGAGTCGGGGACATTAGTCCCCAACCCCGGGCAGTCTCTGAAACCTCGGAACGGCGTGGCCCGAGGGGCTCAGTGACCGGATGCGCGGCCAGGCCCCGGGGAGCGACGGCACTGCCCTCCGGGGCCCGCAGGAGCTCGGGGCCCACACTGTGGGCCAGGCAGAGTCTGGTTCGGCGGCTGCGCCGCCTGGCCCCGCTCTGTCATGGGGAATAAGGGGGACCGCCTGCGGCGGGCCCCCTTATTCCACCGGGCCCCATACGGAAGTACTGGTTGTACCCCCTGTATGGCGGCCCTGACTGCTGAACTTGGAGAAAATTTGTTAACAATTTTGGGGGGCTTTTTTTTTTCCAGGATTCCTTGTGAAAATAAAACATTTTCAGTTGAAACTGCAGATTGTTGTAAAAAAATTAATTTTCCCTTTTTATAGCCCAAAAAATTTGTGAAATACCTGTGGGGTCAATATACTCACTGCACTCCTGGATATATTCCTTTAAATTATTTTACAAAATGATGTATTTTTGGGGTTTTTATTTTTTTTGCCCCTTTAGAGTTCCCAAACCTGAAAAATTTTTTCTAATAAAAAAACCCCAAAATCAGTAGGGTCCTCCTATTCTGAGGATTGGGGTGGACCCAAAATAGCGACTGGGGGAACAATGGGATACCCCAAAAAAGGGGCAGAATGGGGGGGAACCAATATTGAGCTGCATTTTCCTGGGTACATCTACTGTGGTCCATTAAATAATGGATTAAAATTGAAAATCTGCAAAAAAAAAGGAACATTTTGAAATTTCAGCTTCACTTTGCTTCAATTCCTGTGAAACCCGTTGAGAGTTAACAAACCTCCTAATTGCTATTTGGAATACTTTAAGAGGTGTCATTTTTTAGAATCAGCCTTTTATGAGGTTATCTAACATATAGGCCCCTCACAGCCTCGTCAGAACTGGTCCCTAAAAAAATAACTTGTTGCAATTTTTTTTAAAATTTTAAAAAAAAATCATAAAAATTTCTAAAGCCCAATGTCGTAAAAAAAATAATAAAAAGACATTTAAAAATTTTATCCCAAACCCTAAACAAACATATGGTTGAGTTTAAACTATTTTTTGTGGAAATAGTGTACTTACCGCATCAATTTTTTTATTTTGAAAATTTAAAATTTTTTTAAATTTCATTGGCATTTTGATATTTTTTTCACAAATAAACAATGATTGTATGGACCAGGGGCGTAACTAGAGAAGCCAGGGCCCCAAAGCAAACTTTTGGATGGGGCCCCTTATCCCACCCCCCCCCCACCTCCCCCACAAAGAACATTTACCAGGATGCTGTTAATTTAAAGTAAAAATACAAGGGGGAAATACCTCACCAAAATACACCATCAACTGCGCAAACAAATCCACTATACCCAAACCAACATTACCCAAAAACTCTACACTATAAAACTACATACCGCCAAACACACCACAAAGTGACTGAAAAATATCCCTACACTATTTCTGATCAGACCAAAGACCCTAGAAAACCCCCATTAGTGACCATATGTGGTATATACCATGCACAGCTCGGCAGACTGTATATTCCTCCATACAGTTTTTACATTATTTTTCATTTTTTGGAGCCCCCCTTGATTCCAGGGCGCTGTACATTTGAGGTGGTACATAAATAACATTGGTCAAACAATTACAAAGTGACAATAAGTGACTAACAACTGGTACAGAGGGAAAGAGGTCCCTGCCCGCGAGGGCTTACAATCTACAGGGGAGGGGGGAAGAGACAGAAGGTGAGGGGCAGACATGTTTGTGGGGCGGAGCAGTGCAACCCGGTTAATGTTGGTTATAGGCAATCCTGAAGAGGTAGGTTTTCAGGTTACTTTTGAAGCCTGTGAGAGAGGGGGAGAGTCTGATGTGTTGGGGCAGTGAGTTCCAGAGTGTGGGGGAAGCACGAGAGAAGTCTTGGAGACGGTTATGTGAGGAGGTGATAAGAGGAGAGCAGAGGAGAAGGTCCTGTGAGGAGCGGAGGTTGCGTGAGGGGAGGTATTTAGAGATTAAGGCAGAGATATATGAAGGGGAGAGGTTATGGAGAGCCTTGTAGGTCGAAGTTGACATATAAGTAATTAAAGTGTAGTTACATCTTGTGACTCACAGGTGACGTTTCTCGTTCCCCTTTGTTCTGCATCCAGTCCAGTCCGCCATGATGACATCTCCCAACCCCTTGTCCCTGCAGATTTAGACACAAATATCTTAGAATCCTGACTTTTCCAGCACCTCACTCCCTGCCCCCCTGGCTATATGGGGTCCATTTAGGCATGCAGGGTTTAGATAGGCTATAGGGGCCCCCAGATAGGCAAGGTTTAGGTAGGCAATAGAGTCCCCATATAGGCAAGCAGGGTTCAGGCAGCTATAGGGAGCAATACAGGTAGACAGGGGTTAGGTGGGCTATAGGGGCCATATAGGTATGGTTTAGGTAGCTAAAGGGACCCCATATAAGTAGACAGGGAAGCTTCGGGGGCTATATAGGTAGGCAAGCTCTAGGGGGCTATAGGGGATATATAGGCAGACCGGCTTCACGGGGGCTATATGGCTATTCAGGCAGGCAGACTTAGAGCTATATAGGCAGGCTTTAGGGGACTATATAGGCAGGCTTGGGGGGACTGGGTAGGCAGGCTTGGGGGGAGGCTATATAGACAGGCTCGGAGGTATATAGGTAGGCTGGGGGGATATGCAGGCAGACTGGGGGGTATAAATGCAAGCTGGGAGGGATAAAGGCAGGCTGGGGGTATAAAGGCAGGCTGGGGGTATAAAGGCAGGCTGGGGGTATAAAGGTAGGCTGGGGAGAAATAGGTAGGCTGGGGGGCTATGTAGGCAGGCTGGGGGCTATGCAGGCAGGCTGGGGGTATATAGGCAGGCTGGGGGCTATGCAGGCAGGCTGGGGGCTATGCAGGCAGGCTGGGAGTTACATAGGTAGGCTGGGGGTATATAGGCAGGCTGGGGGGCTATGTAGGCAGGCTTAGGGGGTATATAGGCAGGCTTAGGGAGTATATAGGCAGGCTGGGGGGATATAGGTAGGCTGGGGGTATATAGGCAGGCTTGGGGGCTATGCAGGCAGGCTGGGGGGTATATAGGCAGGCTGGGGGTATATAGGCAGGCTAGGGGGACTATGTAGGCAGGCTGGGGGCTATGTAGGCAGGCTGGGGGGTACATAGGTAGGCTGGGGGTATATAGGCAGGCTGGGGGCTATGCAGGCAGGCTGGGGGGTACATAGGTAGGCTGGGGGTATATAGGCAGGCTGGGGAGCTATGCAGGCAGGCTGGGGGTATATAGGCAGGCTGGGGGGCTATGTAGGCAGGCTGGGGGGATATAGGTAGGCTGGGGGCTATGTAGGCAGGCTGGGGGTATATAGGCAGGCTGGGGGCTATGTAGGCAGACTGGGGGCTATGCAGGCAGGCTGGGGGTTACATAGGTAGGCTGGGGGTTACATAGGTAGGCTGGGGGGCTATGTAGGCAGGCTTAGGTGTTATATAGGCAGGCTGGGGGTATATAGGCAGGCTGGGGGGAATATAGGTAGGCTGGGCGGTATGTAGGCAGGCTGACGGTATATAGGCAAGCTGGGGGGCTATGTAGGCAGGCTGGGGGGCTATGCAGGCAGGCTGGGGGTTACATAGGTAGGCTGGGGGTATATAGGCAGGCTGGGGGGCTATGCAGGCAGGCTGGGGGGTACATAGGTAGGCTGGCCGTATATAGGCAGGCTGGAGGGCTATGCAGGCAGGCTGGGGGGTACATAGGTAGGCTGGGGGTATATAGGCAGGCTGGGGGGCTATGTAGGCAGGCTGGGGGGGATATAGGTAGGCTGGGGGCTATGTAGGCAGGCTGGGGGCTATGCAGGCAGGCTGCGGGTGTATAGGCAGGCTGGGGGGCTATGTAGGCAGGCTGGGGGGCTATGTCGGCAGGCTGGGGGCGATATAGGCAAGCTGGGAGTTATAAAGGCAGGCGGGGGGTATAAAGGCAGGCTGGGGGTATATAGGCAGGCTGGGGGGAAATAGGTAGGCTGGGGGGCTATGAAGGCAGGCTTTAAAATTTTAAAGTACAAAAAAAAAAGTATTAAAAGTTCAAATCACCCCCTTTCCCCATTTTACAAATAAAATCATTAAAATAATAAAAAAGTTACACATATTTGGTATTGCGTCCAAAAAAGTCCGATCTATAAAAATATGACATCATATATCCCGTACGCTGAACACCGTAGAAGAAAAAAAATTCCAAACGCCAAAATTGCGTTTTTTGGTCATTTTACGTCACTCAAAAAATGGAATAAAAATTATCAAAAAAGTTGCATGCATTCCAAACTACTAGTGATAAAAAAGTACACTTCAGCCCTCAAAAAATGCCCCCTCACTGACGTCCATAGGTGTTAGTACAAAACAGTTATTGGTCGCACAAAATGGCGCCGTGGCGCAAATTTCAAAAATAGAAAATGTTTGGAATTTTTTTACGGTACCAAAACATAACGGAAACCCTACATGTTTGGTATTGCCGGATGCACATCAACCTGTAGAATACAGATAACACATTATATTTACCGAAAATTGAACGCCGTAAAAGCTAAACACCCAGAAACATGGCGAAAATACATTTTTTTTCACAATTTGTCCAACTTGGAATTTTTTTACGGTTTCCCAGTATATTCTATAGTATAGTGAATAACACCATTAGAAAGTACATCTTGTCCTGCAAAATAAAAGCCCTCATGTGTCTATGTAGGTGGAAAAATAAAAAAGTTATGGCTTTCAGAAGGCGAGGAGGGAAAAACGAACGTGGCACCCAAAAAAAACGCCGGGTCCTTAAGGGGTTAAAGAAAGTTATGCAGATACTAATCCAGATAAAGCCCGTCCTTCCATATAACATCAGAGAGAACTGCTGGAAATCACTTTGTATGATGAGACAGGAGCTTCTTTATACACAATGGCCGTTATACACAATGGACCAGAAAAAAAACAAGGGGGCCCTCATCTGGTGCCCAAAGGAGTCGCTCATCCTGATACATGTAAGAGCAGTGCAGGACATGAAGTACCGCACTTCACTGTAGAGAGGAGCTACTAGACCGCCAGTCACAGCATGCACCTCACTATTACATGTAAGAGCAGTACAGTACATGTAGTAGTAACGCACTTTACTGTAGAGGGGCGCTATTAGACTGCCAATCACTGCATGCTCCTCACTAATACATGTAAGAGCAGTACAGGACATGTAGTACCGCACTGTACTGTAGAGGCACTACTAGACTGCCAATCACTGCATGCACGTCACTAATACATGTAGGAGCAGTACAGGACATGTAGTATCGCACTGTACTGTAGAGAGGCGCTACTAGAACGCCAATCACTGCATGCACCTCACAAATCCAAGTGCAGTACAGGACATGTAGTACTGCACTGTACTATAGAGAGACACTACTAGACCACCAATCACTGTATGCACCTCACTAATACATGTAAGAGCAGTACAGGACATGTAGTACCGCACTGTACTGTAGAGAGGAGCTACTAGACCGCCAATCACTGTATGCACCTCACTAATACATGTAAGAGCAGTACAGGACATGTAGTACCGCACTGTACTGTAGAGAGATGCTATAGACCGCCAATCACTGCATGCACCTCAAGAATAAATGTAAGAGCAGTACAGGACATGTAGTACCGCAATGTACTGTAGAGAGGCGCTACTAGACCGCCAATCACTGCATGCACCTCTCTAATACATGTAAGAGCAGTACAGGACATGTAGTACCGCCCTGTACTTTAGAGAGGCACTACTAGACCGCCAATCACTGTATGCACCTCACTAATACATGTAAGAGCAGTACAGGACATGTAGTACTGCACTGTACTGTAGAGAGGTGCAACTAGACCGCCAGTCACTGCATGCACCTCACTAATACATGTAAGAGCAATACAGGACATATAGTACTGCACTGTACTGTAGAGAGGCACTACTAGACCGCCAATCACTGCATGCACCTCACTAATACATGTAAGAGCAGTACAGGACATGTAGTACCGCACTGTACTGTAGAGAGGCGCTAGACCACCAATCACTACATGCACCTCACTAATACATGTAAGAGCAGTACAGGACATGTAGTACCACACTGCACTGTAGAAAGGTTCTACTAGACCACCAATCACTGCATGCACCTCACTAATACATGTAAGAGCAGTACAGGACATGTAGTACTGCACTGTACTGTAGAGAGGCACTACTAGACCAGCAATCACTACATGCACCTCACTAATACATGTAAGAGCAGTAAAGGACATGTAGTACCGCACTGTACTGTAGAGCGGTGCTACTAGATCACCAATCACAGCACTTTACTAATACATGTAAGAGCAGTACAGGACATGTAGTACCACAATGTACTGTAGAGAGGCGCTATAGACCACCAATCACTGTGTGCACCTCACTAATACATGTAAGAGCAGTACAGGACATGTAGTACTGCACTGTACTGTAGAGAGGTGCTACTAGACCGCCAATCACTGCGTTCACTGCACTAATGAAAAAAAAAACACCAATAGCAGGCTTGTTTCACTGAGCGTACACATGCAAGGAAAGCCGTACTGATACCAGTACTGCTAGTAGTGCCCAGATAGCAACCCTATATAGATAGCTATGCCACTTATTGCAAATAAATATTCTCCCTCAACGGCACCACACACAGGTCTCCAACCAGTGTATATTAGTCCAGACAAATTCGTGGGCCATTAATATATAAAAAAAACTTCCTTTATTACAAAATTGTAAAAAACATGTGAAAATCACTCTATATAGTATATAGTACAAGAGGGATATTTATAGTTTGTTGCGATATACACCGTTCAACCGTGAGCCCTATGACACCAGGATCCGCACTTTATATTCCATGTCTGCAGGACCTAATTATGCCGGCCACGAATCTGTCTGGACAGATAGCAACCCTGCCATCAGCCCTGCAGTAGTAGTTTTGGTCAAAAACTGTGGCAGATTAAAAAACAAAAGAATTATTGGTCGCGGAAAATGGTGTTATGAGCGCGAAACCCCTGCGAAAATGGCCCAAGTACGTTTCTTTCACATTACTCACCCCATCAGCCCTGTTGTAGTTGGCTTGGTCATCAGAAGCACCAACAGAAGTAGTTGCACAAACTAAGATGATAAAAAAAGCAATACTGAAAAATAAAAAAACCTGTTTATATTAAACTTTGTAATTTATACTTATGAAAAATTATTTACTTGTCCTGCTGCGCAAAACCAGTTAAAGAGCCCTGTCCTCACCTTCCCCTTATCCACTGCAAACCACTTGACAATCACTGATCACATGGCCTAGTTAAACGTTACATCTCACTTAGTGGGTGTGCTTTGTAGCCAGGCTCAGCTCAGGAACACTCCCCTGTAGTGGGTGTGACCTGAGCAGAGAACAATCTGGCTGCATTCACTCTTACCAGCCTGTAGTTTGAAAGTGGATAAAAGTAATTACATTAGTGTAATTACAGTGGAGGGGGAACTGTTTGTTTATCTGTGAGTCCTGCTGGCAGAACTTAGTAATGGGAGCAGAGGACAGCAGTTCATAGCTGGTGATTGTGTACTGCTATCATAAAAATGATGACTGCAGCTCTGTACAGTTTACATAGTCCTAGCTATCATCATTATCATAGCAGGGGGGATTACACATTAATAGCCGCACAATGTCTAGCAGTGACAACTGTGTAGGGAAGTCCTAGATAGCAATGCAGTCTGGGAATTGTAGGAAAGAGATGCTGGAGAACTACTGACACTCCCACAAGTAGGAAGTTTTACGGCAAAAAGTGGATGTTATGATAGATGAATAAGAAGGCAAAAGAAACACATGAAGGTAGTGGAAAATGTTTTTGTTTATGTTTTGTTATATTTTCCATGTAAATGCTAGTCATACTGTTCTATGAAATCTTTAAACTCCTGGGTAACCCCTCTAAAAACAGCAGCTTCTCAGATAGTAGGTATTGACATAAAATAATAGGTGAAGAGGGGGAGATCCCTGAACTTTCTGTCACTTGTACAATTATCCCCTTACCAACATTGGACGTATCCATACATCCTGATGCCGGTAAGCGCAACCGCCTGCCCGTGCTGTTGAACCCCTTAGACGCCGCGGCAAGCACTGTTCTTCACTCTGATCAGGACATCAGCAGTGAGATCGCTAGGTCCCAATCGGGTAACGCAGAGCCTTGTGAAGGCCTCCATCGCTGCCATGTTTTGAATTTCATGCATTAGGCTGTATAAATGATTGCACCCCCTAGTAGTGAAGCGCCCTATGGGGACTCAAAGTTAAAGTAAAAAAAAAAAAAAATGTTTTAAAGTGTAAAAAAAATTAAAAAGTATTAAAAGTTCAAATAACCCCCCTTTTGCCATTTTGCAAATAAAAAAAAATAAAATAAAAAAGTGACACATATTTGGTATCGCCACGTCCGAAAAAGTCCGATCTATTAAAATATAACATCATTTATCCCGTAGGCTGAACACCGTAGAAGAAAAAAAATTAAAAACGCCAAAATTGTGTTTTTTTGGTCTTTTCACATCCTATAAAAATTAGAATAAAAGTGATCAAAAAAGTTGCATGCATTCCAATCTGCTAGCAATAAAAAGTGCACTTCAGCCCGCAAAAAAAATGCCCCTCACTGACGTCTGTAGGTGTTAGTACAAAAAAGTTATTGGTCACACAAAATGGCACCGCGGCGCAAATTTCAAAAATAGAAAATGTTTGGAATTTTTTTACGGTACCAAAACATAACAGAAACCCTACATGTTTGGTATTGTCGGATGCGTAGCAACCTGTTGAATACAGAGAACACATCATTATTACCAAAGAATAAACGGTGTCAAAAAAATCTCCCACAAACATGGCGCAGTACTTTTTTTTCACATTTTTGCCCCTCTTAGATTTTTTTTGCCGTTCCCCAGTATATTCTATAGTAATATGAATAACACCATTGGAAAGTACATCTTGTCCCGCAAAATAAAAGCCCTCATATGTCTATGTTGGTGGAAAAATTTGATTTGATTGGTGGGTCAAATCTTTTAAATTTGTAATATGTTTGTTTGTCATTTATGCTATGACTAAGGGCCTGTTTGGCCTGAAACGTGTCAGCTTGTCCTTCTAACCTGTGTTTTATGAGTCTCCGTTTACAATAAAACAACATTTTATCTGGAAGCTGGACAAACCTTCGTTCCTGTCATCTATCATATTGCTTCATCAAGTCTGTGCCTCCGACTGCAGTGGTGAGCTGGATTTATGCTTTCTCCTTGGATAAATAAAAAAGTTATGGCTTTCAGAAGGAAAAAAATTTAGAGCCATATTATTATGACCGTCCGTCAGGAAGGGGTTAATGATATTAACGAGGACTCTCTAACTTGCACGGTCTGTTTTCCTCACTTGTTGACTGTGCATTGCCTCCATTGCTTCTCACAAAGCCTCATGAATGCTCCGTACAGCACATGTTAAGTGTAAATGTTAAATTGTGATTTATGTCCAGCCTGAGAGCTGACAATACATAAAATGGTGTCACTGTAACTCGGCGGCAATAAAAAAAAGCAACAAAAACAACAATGACCTTCCCTGGGAGCGAAGCTCATACACGGCTAATTGTCGGCAGCGACAGGCGATATGCCCACAAGACCTAGAAAGTATTAAGTGGCGACAAAAATCAGATGTAACTTTATGTGAAATGATAAACTTTTCCAGCTGACTAATTAGTATATGATCAAGATTTTCAGCCCCGTGTTCCCATTTAACGTTTCCTCTTACATTCGAGCCCTGACTTTGGAGTTCACCGCTTCCTGCGTCTGGCTACTTCTCCACTCTCAAAGAAAATATCATGCTCGGAGAAGTGAATATGGTGCTATTCTCATGAAACTCAGCACTACATTAGGTCAAGAGTAAAGTTAATACCCTTATAAACCTGCCTCTACCATCTGTCGAGCCTTGGCCCACCAGCCAACTCAAACAAGCCAGAGAGCCCTCCAGAGATCCAGAGCCGGGAAGTTGGGCCTCGGGAGCTATGTACTAAGACCTGGCTCTTCCTCAGGTATACCTAACACCTCAGTAGTAAATCTCTTCTGGTCTCACACTCTGTCCTCGCTGCTCCGTCCCAATCTTAATGCGTCCTAGTCTTGGTTCTTCAAAGGCCAGAGAGCTCTGTGGGGGGACAGGACAGACGGAGGGCAGCCAGAAAAAAAAAAAAAAAACAGGGCTCGTACGGAAAAGTGTGAAAATCGCACTTTCCGTTTTCAACAGAAAAGATCCACAAAGGATGACTCTTCTGAATTGAAATGATGAGCCAAGTCCTTGTTCCAGTATTTGGTATTTTTAAAGTAATTTAAAACACAGAAGTAAAACAAAAAAAGTGGAACATATGTTCCTATATGGGAATATGTTAAGTCATTTTTATATCTATGGCGCTACATCAAAGTCTGTGGGTAATACATGGTGTAGGAGGGGGTGATCCAATTATTTATAAAGCGAGGAAAAGGTAAAAAGATTGAAACTATATAGTTACTATACATTAAAAATGTTAAATGTTCCCCAGCATTCCCCTCCCATCCCTCTCCCCCTCCCCTGATCTCCCTTTGTTGTTCCCCCATGTTGGGGGTATTGTTTGTTTGTATCTATTAATCTGAAAGCATTAATAAAAATAACGTTCAAAAAAAAAAAAGTTAAATGTTTACGAATAGTAGCAAAATGAGAGCAAAGATCCTTTAACTCCTTAACGACCGCCCACCGTCTGTCGAGGTCGGGCATTTCAGGTCGTTCGTCTGCAGTGATGTCTTCTGGTGTCGCTGCAGACATCGGAGTTTGCGGCTCTGGGCGCCGCAGCAGCGCTGAGAACGGGGCTGCATTACACGGCCCTGATCCCAGTGCAGATCCTGCAAGCGCCGGGGAGCGCTCCCTGGTGCTTTAACCCTTTGATTGCCGCAGTTCGTCACCGCAGCGCAATCAAAGGGTTTCCCTGCTCTGCCGGGTGATCGGGACTACCGGTGACCCGACAGAGCCCGGGGAACTGCTGCATAGTCAGCACTGGAGACCTAGAGTAGCCCCAGGGCTGTCTGTGTAACAAGCCAGTGATCAGGGCAGACTGTGTGCTGTCCTGACTGCTGCCTATGTCATACTGACACAGATTATAATGTATTAGCATATATGAATATGTTAAAACATTACCAAGTGTGAAAAAAAAATAAAAAAAAAGTAAAACAGTTCTCCCTTCATGGGATTTACAAAAAAACAGTTAAAAACATAAAAAGTGTAAAAAAAAATAAAATAAATAAATAATAAAATAAAAATTTAATACATTACACACACAAAAAACCCTACACATGTTAGGTATCCACATGACCGTAATAACCTGTAGAATTAATCTAACACGTTATTAAGTGTGAAATGTGAATGGTGTAAAACATTTTTTTTTTAAACTAAAAAATGACAAAAAATTGGAAAAATATAAATAAAAAATTCTGCAATTAATTATAAGTGAACTTAAACTATTCCCCCATAAATTACAACTCATCTCGAATAAAGCGAGGCCTCATACAACTGCGTCATTGAAAAAATAAAAAAGTTCCAACTGTTGAAACGCAAGGAGGCAAAAACTAAAAAAAATGTTCTGGTCATTAACTACCTTTCAGGCGTGCGGCTTAAGGAGTTAAAAACTACCATTCAATGGCCACATATCCTGGCTGTACAGTGCTCAAATGCACAGTCACATTTTTATGACAACAGTCTACTTTAGACATTGGCAGCGCATAAGTCATGAAGGAAGTCACCTGTGGTGAGCTGGCTCGGTTGGTTCGTAAAGGTGTGTGATAGGTTGTCTGCACACAAACTCTTTGTTGCTATCATGGGTAAAGAAGGTGATTTATTAGAGTTGCAGAAAGGGATGATTATTGGCTTCCGGGCAAATATGTGCCACTATTTCTGCTGTGGTGCTGTGATGAAAGTGTATCGTGAGTGCACAAATGGCGACATTGTGAAAAAAGCGACATGGAAACTGCAGTGCAACACGTACCATTGATGTGAGAGGTAAATGTCGTCTATGAAGGCAGGAAGGATGGACTGAAATGAGGCAAGGGGGTGCAGACGTGTGTCTAAAAGAACAGTTCAGTGAACCCTGCTGCATACGGAGTCCCAGACCAAAGGATGTAACTCCACCTCTGCGCACCCGACTGTGTATGGGGCCCCAAAGCAGACAGATGTCACTGCACCTCTGCTAACCCTACTGTGTATGGGGCCCAGGAGCAGACAGATGTCACTGCACCTCTGCTAACCCTACTGTGTATGGGGCCCTGGAGCAGACGGATATCCCTGCACCTCTGCTAACCCAACTGTGTATGGAGCCCTGAGCAGACGAATGTCACTGCATCTCTGCTAACCCTACTGTGTATGGGGCCCCGGAGCAGACAGGTGTCACTGCACCTCTGCTAACCCTACTGTGATGGATGGGTGCCCATGCTATCAGACGGATATCACTGCACCTCTGCTAACCTTACTTTGTTTGGGGCCCTGGAGCAGACACGTGTCACTGCATCTCTGCTAACCCTACTGTGTATGGAGCCCTGGAGCAGACGGATGTCACTACATCTCTGCTAACCCTACTGTGTATGGGGTCCCAGAGCAGACGTATGTCACTGCACCTCTGCTAACCCTACTGTGCAGGCTCGGACTGGCCCGCCGGGGAGCCGGTGGATCCCCTGGCGGGCCTCGAGCTCCTGTGGGCCCCGGAGGTAATGCGCTCCACTCTATACCCTGGCATGCCTAAGGTGCTAGGCCTTAAGCCTACCAGGCGCTGGCCTCTAGCGATGACGTCATATCATCACGCCACGCTCCACTAGAAGCTGGCAGGCCGCTCGTCAGGAGAAAGGTATATATATATATATATATATATATATACAAGAAAAATCCAGCAGCACGATCTAAAGGGGGCCCTGACTACCTGCCTACCATCTAAAGGGGTCTCTGATTACCTGCCTACTATGTAATGGGGGCCCTGACTACCTGCATACTATCTAAAGGGGGCCCTGACGACCTGCCTACTCTATAAAGGGGGCCCTGGCTACCTGCCTACATTGTTAAGGGGGCCCTGACTACCTCCAGCCTATTTAAAGGGGGGTCCTGAATACCTACGGCCTACGTAACTGGGGCCCACCAACACCTACCTACAGCCTAACTAACTGAGACTCACCAACACCTACCTACAGCCTACCTAACTGGGGCCCGCCCAACCTGACTGGGGCCTACTTATCTACCTAGGGGCTATTTACCTACCCACCCGTGGCCTACTTATATACCTTACTTGGGCCTACCCACCAACCTGCCTGGGGCCAGCCTACCAATTTATCCAGTGGGGGGTCTACCTACCTAAAGAGGACCTATCTAGCTACCTTGGGCCTTGACCATTTGCCTACCTACCTAGGGTCTTGCTTACCTACCTGGTAATAGAATTGTGAGGGGAGCAGTTCATAGTTGTAGCATAATCTCCAGGGGGTTAGTCCTCTCCCCACCCTCCAACCCCTTAGGAGATTGTGCTTCTAAGTTATGGCTTGTATCTGCTCTCCCACCCCTGGGAAGTTTGTACAGAGGTGGGAATAGCTAAAGAGATGTTGGAAAATTGAGGATTCTAAGATATTTGTGTGTAATTTCTGCAGGGGTGAGTTGTGGCCGGGACAAGTCATCATGGTGATGTGGAACGGATGCAGAAGAAAAAGGAAAGAGAACGATTCATGAGAGAAGAGAACGACTCATCAGATAAGACGTCTCCAGTGAGTCTCTGATGTCAGGAGTTATTTTGCTTTTATACTGGATTAGTGCTGTATTCACTGTAATGTGATGTGACCCAGTTGTTCTGACCTCTATGGGTCTCTATAAGTGTGTTGAGGTTTACTGAGCTGGTGCACCTCTATGAGTCCTTATGGTGTGTAGATACCTGAGTGGTGTCTGACCTCTATGTGGTCTCTATATGGCTGTTTTGTAGTTTATACCTGAGCTGGTGTCTGACCTCTATGTGGTCTCTAAATGGGGTGTTTGGGGTTATACCTAAGCTGGTGTCTAACCTCTATGGGGTTCCCCTAAAGGTGGTGTTTATGGGTTATCACCTTTTTGAGTGGAATGGGGTCTGCCCTTCTATGTGTCTCATATGGGTGTTGTAGGTTTAAATACCTGAGCGGTTTTCTGACCTCTATGTGGTCTCTATATGGCGGTGTTGTAGGTTATATCAGCCAGATAATGCCAGCGTACATTGTCCCCTGATTGTAAGAGTGAGGGAACCCCTTTACCCGTGATAGCATTACACTTTTTATTTTTCTTGCGGGTGTTTATTTTAGAAGTTGGTGATTTGCGTGACCAAGGGAAACGGGAGGGGAAAATGTATGTGGGCGGTGGGGGATATTGTATGTGGGGGGAGGGGATATTGTATGTGGGTGGGGGGGGATATTGTATTTGGGTGGAGGGGGATATTGTATTTGGGTGGAGGGGATATTGTATTTTGGGGGGGGGATATTGTATAGGGGGGGTTTGAGGGTGGATATTGTTTTTGGGGGGAGGGGGATATTGTATGTGGGTGGAGGGGGATATTGTATGTGGGTGAGGGGGATATTGTATGGGGTGGAGGGGGATATTGTATGTGTGGGGGGGGAAAATTGTATGGGTGGAGAGGAAAATTGATGGGCCTGGGGAATGTTGTCTGGGGGGATATTGGTAATGGGGTGGAGTAGAAGAGGGGGTGAGGATATTGATTGGTTGGGGGGGAAAATTAAACCGAATATTGTTTTTAATTTTATGGGGTTTAAAGGGGTTTTAGTGGGTGGAGTTTTTGTAAGTGGGTGGGGGGAATTGTATTGGGGGGATTTATGGTGGGGGAAAGAAGATTAGGGAGCCTTTTAAACCTACGTGTATTAGCCTGACATATAGTGGATAGAAAACTTAACGGTAACCCCCCCTTGTTTTGCCCTATTAACTATTTTCCTTGCACCTCTAAAGGTAAAACCTAATTTTAAGAGGCCGGTTTGGGCAAGTAGCGATGGTCCCAGACCCCCCCTAACCCTACATGTGTATGGGCCCTGGAGAGACTATGTCACTGCACCTCTGCTAACCCTACTGTGTATGGGGCCCGGGAGTAGACGTTATGTCACAAAGTAGGGGAAACATCCTCTTGCTAACCCTACATTGTATGGGCCCTGGAGTAGACGGATGACACGCCCCTTTTGCTAACCCACGTGTATGGGGCCCTGGAGTAGACTATGTCACTGCACCATCTGCTAACCCTCGTGTATGGGGCCCCGGAGTTAAAAAAAAAGAAAAAACCCAAGCCCCGAGAACATGTCACTGCACCTCTGCTAACCCTACGTGTAGGGGCCCCAGAGCAGACGGATGTCACTCCACCTCTGCTAACCATACGTTATGGGGCTTCGAGATAGGATGTCACTGCACCTCGCTAACCCTACTGTGTATGGGGGCCCTGAGCAGAGGGATGTCACTGAAACCTCTCAACCCTAACTGTGTATGGGGCCCCAGAGCAGATGGATGTCACTGAAACCTCTACTAACCCTACTGTGTATGGGGCCCGGACAGACAGATGCCCACTGCACCTCTACTAACCCTACTGTGTATGGGGCCCAGAGCAGACAGATCACTGCACCTCTGCTAACCCTACTGTGTATGGGGCCCTGGAGTAGACGGATGTCACTGCACATCTGCTAACCCTCCTGTGGATTGGGACCTGGATCAGTCGGATGTCACTTCACCTCTACTAACCCTACCGTGCATGGGGGCCCTGGAGCAGATGGATGTCACTGCACATCTGCTAACCCTACTGTGAATGGGCCCTGAGCAGATGGATGTCACTGCACCTCTGCTAACCCTACGTGATGGGGCTCGGACAGACGAGTCACTGCACCTCTGCTAACCCCTACTGTGTAGGAGCCCCGGAGCAGACAGATTCACTGCACCTCTGCTAACCCTACTGTGTATGGGCCCCGGAGAGACGGATGTCACTGCACCTCTGCTAACCCAACTGTGTATGGGGCCCGAGAGACGATATCACTGCACCTCTGCTAACCCTACTGTGTATGGGCCCCGGACAACAGAAGTCACTGCACCTCTGCTAACCCTACTCTGTATGGGGCCCTGGATCAGTTGGATGTCTCTACACCTCTTCTACCTGAGCTGCATTAGCAGACTAGGCATCAATTTCTATGACAGCATCTGGGTTGGACATGCACTAATTGGCAAAGGGTTGTCTTCTCTAAACAGTCACATGTTCTGCTTTATTAAATAGATGTAGAACATACATCTTGCAAACCTTGCTGGAAGAACTGGTGGTGGCAGCCTTATGGTGAGGGGAATGTTTTTGTGGCATTCTCTGGGCCACTCATCTATGTGGAATGCGCTCTCAAGTAACCTGGGTATGAATCCAGATCACATACACCCATACATGCTGATTGTCTTCCCTGGGGCGGATGAGATCTTCCAGCAAGATAATGCGACACGTCACAAGGCTAGAAATGTACAACATTGGTTGAAAGAGCAGGAAAAGACTTCCTAGCACTACCATGGCCACATAATTCCCCAGGTACCCAATTAAGCATCTGTGGGAGCCCCTGGATGGTGGTGTTGGCTCTATGGCTCCTCCAGCAGCTGTGGGAGCCCCTGGATGGTGTGTTGTCTCTCATGGGACCCTCCACAGCTGGGGGGAGCCCCTGGATGGTTGGTTTGGCTCTCTGGACCCTCCAGCAGCTGTGGGGCCCCTGAATTTTGGGGTTTGGCTTATGGACCCTCCACAGCTGTTTGGGGCCCCTGAATGTGGTGTTGGCTCATGGCTCCTCCCACACGTGGGAGCCCCTGAAATGGTGATGTTGGCTCTTTAAAGGACCCTCCAGCAGCTGTGGCCCCTGGATGGTGGTGTTGGTTTTATGGCCCCCACACTGTGGGGGCCCCTGGATGGTGGTGTTGGCTCTATGGCCCTCCAGCACTGTGGGATCCCCAGATGGTGGTGTTTGGCTTTGGACCCCCCAGCAGCTGTTGGGGCCCCTGGATGGTGGTGTTGCTCTTGGACCTCCAGAACTGTGGGGCCCCTGGATGGTGGTTTGGCTCAAAGGGCCCTCCAGCACTGTGGGAGCCCCTGGAAAGGTGGTTGTTGCTTTATGGTCCCTCCCAAACTTCCTGTGGGGCCCCTGGATGGTGGTGTTGGTTTATGGCCCTCCAGCATCTTGGGAGCCCCTAATGGTGTGTTGGCTCTATGGGGCCCTCCACAGCTGTGGAGCCCCTGATGGTGGGTTTGGGTCAATGGCCCCAAGCAGCTGTGGAGCCCCTGATGGTGTGTTGGCTCCCATGGACCTCCAGCATCTGTGGAGCCCCTGGATGGTGGGTTGGCTTATGACCCTCCAGCAGCTGTGGGGGCCCCTGGATGGTGGTGTTGGACTCTATGGACCCTCCAGAACTGTGGGCCCCTGGATGGTGGTGTTGGCTCTATGGACCTCCAGAACTGTGGGGCCCCTGGATGGGGGTTTTGCTCTATGGCCCTCCAGCACTGTGGGAGCCCCTGGATGGTGGGTTGGTCTTTTGGACCCCCCATATCTTGGGAGCCCCTGGTTGGTGGTGTTGGCTCTATGGTCCCTCCAGCAGCTGTGGGGGCCCCTGGTTGGTGGTGTTGGCATATTGGGCCCTCCAGCAGCTGTGGGGGCCCCTGGATGGTGGTGTTTGGCTCTATGGACCCCTCAGACTGTGGAGCCCCTGGATGGTGGTGTTGGCTCTATGGCCCTCCAGCAGCTGGGGAGCCCTGGATTGGTGGTGTTGGGTCTTTTGGACCCTCCAGCAGTTGTGGGCCCCTGGGCATGGTGGTGTTTGGCTCTATGACCCTCCAGCAGTTGTGGGGGCCCCTGGATGGTGGTGTTGGCTCTATTTGGGCCCCAGCACTGTGGGAGCCCCTGGATGGTGGTGTTGCCTATTGCCCTCCAGCAGTTGTTTGGGGCCCCTGGATGGGTGTTGGCTTATGGACCCTCCGGCACTGTGGGAGCCCCTGATGGGGGTGTTGGCTCTATGGACCCTCCAGCAGCCGTGGAGCCCCTAGAAGGTGGTGTTGGCTCTAATGGCCCAACCACACTGTGGGAGCCCCTGGATGGGGGTGCTGGCTCTATGTCCCCTCCAGCACTGGGGGAGCCCTGGATGGTGGTTTTGGGCTCTAGGACCTTCCCACTGTGGGATTCAGTCAGTCCATATACCTGGAAAACCTACTAGGCCCTTATTAAGTCATTCCCCCCCCTTAGCAGCTGTCGTCTGTTCAGGGGGGTGTGACCGAAATTTTAAAAACACAAATGGCCCAAATAATGCCAACATGCAATGCCTAAATATCAGAGCCAAATTATATAACCATACAGTGCTGAAGAACTGGCTATTTTCCCTAGTTCCCTAGTTGAGGCATATTCAATTTTTTTCCATGATACATGAGACTTTATTTTTATGTATTTTTGAATTTTTTTTTTGTAATATCTTGGAAACTATTAAAAATAAAAAAGTGCAAACACAACGTCACACTGCAAATTCCTCCCCAGTTTTTGGACGACTATGGGGTTTTTTTTGAAACCCAGCCACATTAACAGCAACGTACAGATTTTTTTTTATGACTGCAAGTATTTTTTTAAATTTTTTTACACTATTGTCTCGATTGTACAATAAATCTGTGAATTTGTTCAAATCTTCCAGTCTGCTTAACAATGGTGTGATGCATTTTGGGGCCAGCCCCTCTTTTGGATATCTTAAAAAAAGAGTGATACTTTTTATGCATTCCCCTTTTGAAAGTCAAAGGGGAAAAACCTTTTGGGCAGGTACCTGGGTAAAAAAGCAAAAAAAAACCTCCATCCGTTATCAAAGAATTTAATTGTGAGGGGCTTAGGGTTTGGGGCCCCGTTTTTACAAAGCGGAAATTGGCCCTGTTTGGCCGCGTGTTCCGACGCGGTTTTTTCCCCCCATAACCGCGGCCAAAACGCGCCTAGTTTTTTTAACAGGTTCCTAGGGAAATTCTTTACAGGGATGCTCGCAAAGGGGGCCGGCGGTGCGCCGCGGGCGCGCCGCGGTGGTGCGCCTGGGCCGACTCTTTTTGCCCCCGCTATTAATTTGCATGGGGGCAAACCCTTGGTGCAAGCGGCGCCCCTCACCACGCCCCACCAGCTCCGAGACCACGGCCAGGGCCGCGGGAACCGCTGCGATACCCGGCCCAAAAACCGCCGTTAAAAACGGGGCCTTAAAAACATAGAATTACAACAAATTGTAAATTTGTAATCAAGTCTCTCTTCATGGGGGGATGCATATTTGTGGTATAATAAATATTATATTATTTAAAAATATATAAAAAATTTAAAATATATATAAAATTCACAATATTTCCAAAAAAGTAAACCCCTCATTTTTTTGTAATTTTAAATTAAATCTTTTCATAGACAACTTGAACATATGAAATTTTTGATACATCTAAAGTAGTCAGTGTACAGTTTGTATAACTTGTAGATTTGATGTACCGCAAAAAACCAACACACACCATCAATGTCTAAACCCTGGCAAAAAACGGAGTACGCCCATAATGACAACAAAAGTGATAAACCCCCCAAAGTACAGGGGAAAAATTTTTGTGCCAAAATTTTGGTTGGGCCACCTTATTTTCCAGCACTGCCTTTAACTCCTTGGGCATTGAGGTCACTAGACTTCACGGTTCAGCCACGGTATCCTCTTCTATCCTCCGGGACGACACCCGGGAGCTGTGGATGTTAGAGCCCTTTGGTTTCCCCATCTTCTTTTTTAAAGGATACCCCACATTTTTCTCAATATTTTTAAAGGCTGGGACGGGTTTGCCAGCCCCCAGCCCCTTTCACTGTCATTTTCCCTCTAGCAAACAATTTTTTATTTTGAGGTGTTTTGGGGTTGTTATTTTGGAATATTGCCCTGGGCCCTTTCAAAAGGAGCAGATCTGCTCTGCTTGGGTATTCACATACATTTTGGTTTATGTTCCCCTCAATAACTGTAGCTTCCCCCAGCAGAACCACCAAGTTTCCCCAAACCATACACCCCACCACCATGCTTTTAACGTAGGGAAACCCTTCTCTTGTACCCTCCCTATTTGCGCCCCCATCTTGACACCATTTTTAAAACCCAAAAACATTTATCTTGGCCTCATCAACCCCCAGGATATCCTAGTAATCCATGTCCTTATCTGCTTTTTCTTCACAAACTTCGCAAGGCTTTTTTTGTCATCAACTTTAGAAGAATCTTCTTTTCTGGGGCATAACAGCAGACCAAAGTGTCGTATGTGGTCACACGACAGGGGTATTCCCCCCCCCCCTTTAAACCCTGCACAATATGGCACATTTAACTCTTTTGAAAAAAACAACTCTGGCTAGACGCCGATACTGCACCACTTCTTTCATCACCATGGTGAGGCCTGTCCTGAGTGAGCCGTCTTGTTTAAAACCCCTGAAAGGGCTTGGACATGTTCTGCACCAGTGTCAGGGGGTTTGCAATCCTAAAAGCCTTTCATCTTTAGTGAGCAACAATATTTTTTTCAATCTTTTGCCCTGAAGCCATTTGAACTTCCAGTGACCATATGCGGCGATGAGATGATAACACAAATCAAAAAAACCTGCTCCCCATTAACACCTATGAACTTGTGATACTAACAAGTCACATGACACCACGGAGGGAAAATGGCAAATTGGGTACAACTTTTCCATTTTCACTTAGGTGTGGGAGAGACTCTGACTACACCTGACTAATTTGTTGCAAATTTTCTGTAGATTTATATAGCCGCAGCAGGTGAAATAAGTACTGAACACGCCCCCCCAAATTTCTAAGTAAATATATCTAAAGTTGCTATTGACATGAAATTCTCAAAAGATGTAGGTAATAACCCATCCAATCCATACAGGCAAAGAAACCAAACCATAGATAAGTTGTGTGTAAATAAATTATGTGTAATAATAAGAAATGACATGCTTACGGAAATGTATTTAATACATGGGAAAGCCTTTTGTTTGTTGTATGAAAAATTTATCCCCCTGCATTGCTCAGGTGGGATTGTGGCGCATTATTCTACACAAACACTCGTCACGTCTTAAAGCTTTAATGACCTCTGAGCTTTTGTTCCTCCCATAGCTTGGATTCGGCTCAGGTGATTGGCTCGGACTTCGAGCAGCTTTTTTCTCTTTCTCCGAAACCAATTGAGAGTTTCCTTGGCCGTGTGTTTGGGATCATTGTCTTCTGAAATGTCCACCCTTGTTTCATCTTCATCAACCTATTAGTTATTGTTTTCTTCTGAAACAATTGTACCTGCTGATTCCAGGTTTTTCCCTAGCTCCCCACAGGTGGTCTTTGGATCTTGGACAACTTTTCTGATCATTTTTTTCACTCCTCTGAAATTTTGCAGGGAGCACCTAGCCGGAGCCGGCTTATGGTGAAATGGTGTTCTTCCTACTTCACGTTGGCACCTTCAGTGGTTTAAATATTCTTCTGTAACCAATGCCATCAAGAAGTTTTGCAATAATAAGAGTACAAAGGTCTTGAGAGTGCTCACTGGTTTTACCCATCATGGTATTTTTCTTGTATGGCACCTCTGTAATGAGACACCTTTTTATAGGCCATCAGGTTAACCACCTACTATTTTTCACTAAGTAGCAGAATTGCTTTCCAATTATGGATAGGTTTGAAAGTCATGACACCACCTGAAGTCTTTCTTTCTTCATCTGTTCAATACTTTTTCGCCTCTGTCATTTCTGATTATTACAAAAACTAGCAGATCTGGGACCAGCACCATATAATAAAAAAACAAACCACAGGCTTTATAGCCTGTGAACGGTGTAAAGAAAAAAAAAACCAATCAATAACGATTTTCGTTTATTACACAGCATATAAAATGGAATAAAAAGCGATCAAAAACTCATATAAAGTGGTACCTGTAAAGAGGTCAGTTCAAAAAAACTCTTACACAGCTCTGTATACAAAAAATAAAAAAAGTTGTGCTATCAGAAGACAGTGAAGCATAAATATTGTTTTACATAATAAAATCGGCCTTTAAATATTGCTGGAAAAAAAAAAATCGGCCTTTAAAAAAAAAAAAAAAAAAAAAAAAAAAAAGCTCTTCAGCAAAAACAAACAAAAGATATAAATTGGGTATTGCCATAATTATATCGACCCACAGAGTAAAACTAACTTGGCACATATACTGCACGGTGAGTGCTGTTAGAAATAAAAAAATAAATAAAAATCTACTAGGATTGCAGTATTTTATTAACCCTTCCTTCTAAAACCATTAAAAAAGATGAAAAAGCCTTTTCCCCCCATAATTATACCAATAAAAAGTCAACTCTTCCCGCAAAAAAAACAAGCCCCTACACAGCAAAATTTAAAAGTTATGGTTCTCAGATTATAAAAGTTTTTTGTGTAAAAGCAGAAAAACAAGAAAAAAAATATACAAATTGGGTATCGCTGTAATCATAGACCTGCTGATTAAAGCTAGCATGTCATTTATACCGCATGGTGACCGCTGTAAAAAACTAAAAAACACTACCACGATTGCTGTATTTTGTAAAAAGCGCCTCACAAAACCTAAAGCGAACCCCATAATGGCACCAATAAAAACGTCACCTCATCCTGCAAAATCAAGCCCATAACCAGTTCCGTATACAGAAAAATAAAAGTTATGGCTGTCAGACTATGACAACATAAAAACGAAATTTTTTATAAACACATTTCTATTATGTAAAAGTAATAAAACAAAAACTATATAAAATGTATATCATTGTAATTGTACCAACTGCATAGTAAAGTTATTATGTTACTTATACCGCACGGCGAACGCTGTAAAATGAAACCCAAAAAACAATGGCAGAACTGTAGGTGTTTTTTGTTTATTTTCGTTGCCCAACAAAAAAAAACTATGGAACACCTGTGGGCCCAAAATGCACAATACACCCCTGGATGAGATCCCGGAGGGGTGTTGAATCCAAAATGGGGCGACTTCTGGAAGGTTTCACCTGTTCTGGTACTTTAGGGTCTTTGTAGATGAGACAGGGCACCCACCAAAATCTGCCTTCCAGACACCCTGCCAGGTGCCCAAACAGCAGTTTGCACCCACAGATTGCCGAACTTGGAAGAAATTGTGTAACAAATTCTGGGATGCTTTTGTTCTTTTCAAACTAAACTTGCAGACTGCTGGAAAAAAAGAAATTTTATTTTCATAGCAACACAAAGAAAATTTGTGAAATATCTGTGGGGTTGATATACTCACTACACCCCTGAATATATTCCTTAAGGGTTTTAGTTTCCAATATGGGGTCTTTTTAGGGGTGTTTAAGTTTTAGCACCTTCAGTTCCCATAAACCTGGAATGCTGCCTAAAGAAAATTGTAATGAAAATGAGACCCCAGAGTCCAGTAGGTGCTCCTCCTTTTCTGAGGCTCGTGGTTGAGCCAAATAGTGCACTAGGGCCATATATGGGATATCTGTAAAAAACAGCAAAATTAGGGGAATCAATATTAAGTTGCATTTCCCTGGTCACATCTACCGTGTTCCAATGAATAATGGATAAAAATTTAATTGAAAATCTGCTAAAAATTAAAAAATAAAACATTTGAAAGTTCACCTCCACTTTGCTTTCATTTCTGTGAAATACCTAATAGGTTAATAAATGTCCTAAATGCTGTTCTGAATACTTTAAGGGGTATGGTTTCTTAGATGGAGTCATTTATGGGGGTACCGGGTCTCAATGTAGGCTATAATGGGCATCCAACACTACAGGGGAGCAGCTCACTGCCCAAATCACCCAGGGGGCGACCAGTCATGTGAACACAAGAGTTCAAGGAATCCTACTGCGTATGGAGTGCTAAAGCAGACGGATGTCACTGTACCTCTCTGCTAACCCTACTGTGTATGGGGCCCTGGAGTAGACGGATGTCACTGCACCTCTGCTAACCCTACTGTGTATGGGACCCCGGAGCAGACAGATGTCACTGCACCTCTGCTAACCCTACTGTGTATGGGGCCCTGGAGTTGACGGATGTCACTGCCCCTCTGCTAACCCTACTGTGTATGGGACCCCCGGAGCGACAGATGTCACTGCCGCACCTTGCTCAACCCCTACTCGTGTATGGGGCCCCGGAGCAGACGGATGTCACTGCATCTCTGCTAACCCTACTGTGTATGGGGCCCGGAGCAGACGGATGTCACTGCACCTCTGCTAACCCTACTGTGTATGGACCCCGGAGCAGACGGATGTCACTGTACCTCTGCTAACCCTACTGTGTATAGGACCCAGAGCAGACGGATGTCACTGCACCTCTGCTAACCCTACTGTTTATGGGCCCCGGGGCAGACGGCTGTCACTGCACTTCTGCTAACCCTACTGGGTATGGGGCCCGGTGCAGACGGATGTCACTGCACCTCTCTGCTAACCCTACTGCGTATTGGGCCCGGTGCAGAAGGATGTGACTGCACCTCTGCTTACCATTCTGTGTTTGGGGCCTGGTGCAGACGGATGTCTCTGTTCCTCTGCTAACAGTTCTGTGTATGGTGTCCCGGTGCTGACGGATGTCACTGCACCTCTGCTTAACCTACTGTGTTTGGGCCCGGAGCAGACGGATGTCACTGCACCTCTGCTAACCCTACTGCGTATTGGGCCCAGTGCAGACGGATGTCACTGCAGCTCTGCTAACCCTACTGTGTATGGGGCCCAGAACAGACGGATGTCACTGCAGCTCTGCTAACCCTACTGTGTGTGGGGCCTCGGAGCAGACGGATCTCACTGCACCTCTGCTAACCAAGTTGCATCAGCGAAAAAAGGTCAAATTGGATCTCAGTTGATTGGCAAAGGGTTGCCTTCTCATGGAAATGATGTGCATTGGCACGTCAGGCACAGAGAACAAGCATCCGGCAACCATCGCTGGAAGAACACAAGCTGATGGTGGCAGTTTTATAGTCTAGGGAAGGTTTTCGTGGCATTTTCTCATCCATGTAGAAGACACTCAACAGATTTGGTCATGAAACCATCCTTGCAGATCCCATACATGCTAATCTTCCCCGGGGTAGATAGGATCGTCCAGCAAGACAATCCGACATGGATAGAAATGTCCAATCTGACTTGAAGAGCATAACCAAAGTTTCCAAGTACAACCGTGGCCCCCTAGGCTCCCACTCTCAATTGAGCATGGATGGAGCCCCTGGATGGTGGTGTTGGCTCTATGGACCCTCCAGCAGCTGTGGGGCCCCTGGATGGTGGTGTTGGCTCTATGACTCCTCCAGCAGCTGTGGGAGCCCCTGGCTGGTGGTGTTGGCTCTATGGACCCACAAGCAGCTGTGGGAGCCCCTGGATGGTGGTGTTGGCTCTCCAGCCCCTCCAGCAGCTGTGGAGCCCCTGGCGGGTGGCGTTGGCTTTTTGGCCCCTCCAGCAGCTGTGGTGGCCCCTGGATGGTGGTGTTGCTCTATGGGCCCTCAGCAGCTGTGGAGCCCCGGGGTGGGGGTGTTGGCTCTATGGCTCCTCCAGCAGCTGTGGGGCCCTGGATGGTGGTGTTGGCTCTCTGGACCCTCCAGTAGCTGTGGGACCCTGGATGGTGGTGTTGTCTCTATGGACTCTCCAGCAGCTGTGGAGCCCTGGATGGTGGTGTTGGCTCTATGGACCCTCCAGCAGCTGTGGGAGCCCCTGGATGGTGGTGTTGGCTCTATAGACCCTCCAGCAGCTGTGGGATGTAGTCAGCTCCAGATACCTGTGACAACCTAACAGGATCTTATTGAGTCCCTCCCAGTCTGTCTAGCTGCTGTCTGTGCTGCACCCAAGGGTTACTCTGGATATTAGCTGCTGGTCATAACAAGACCCACTGTGCACATTTTCTATTCTAAGTAGTGAACCTTTAAATTGGATACTTCTGACTAATGGGGCTTCTCTCCAAGGTTCTTCAGGACTGGAAAAAAACAAATGGACTCCTTTAACACCTTAACCACTAAATAGAAGGCTGGTGTCAGTTGCTAACTGTAGTTGGTAACAGCAGGGAACAGAGCCGGCTGCAGAGCCTATTTAACCAGTTAGATACCATTGAGATCGCAGCATCTAAATAAATGAGAAATTGTGCCACACCCTGGTGGCGAGATCAACAATACAGCTGGAAGCCTTGTGAAGGCTGCCATGTTTCCTGTTTTGCCACTTCCTGCTCCAAGTAGGAAGTGGTAAAACCAACATCTTTGTTCACCCTTTTGCATTTATACAATGCAGAAGGGTGTACTAACGATCGTGCCCGCTTAGTGGTCAAAAGTTTCAAAAGCGTAAAAAAAATAAATAAATCTAAGTTCTCCACACTTGCTATTTGACCTTTGTCTTTTGCCATTTTACAAATAAAAAGTTACACAACTGGTATCGCCATGTTTGTAAAACTCCAATGAAAATATAAAACCATCTATCTGTATGATAAATACCATAGAAGAAATGTGGTCCTGCCCAGGGATCTCTGGGTTCAAGTCCAAGATTTTATAAAAGAGACCATCTCTTGTGACCCACAGGGATGTTTATTTCATTTTGTTACTGAGCGACCTTCCGGGGAAGGACAAGAGGGTAGGTTGGTCACCTTTAAAGGGGTCTATGTGACATTGCTGGCAGCTAAAAAATGTCTATTTAGACAGTGGTTGGAACGCTCTGCACCAGTTTTGTCAGAAGTGGTAGATCTCATGAAACAAGTCTTATATTTAGAGAAACTGGAAGCAGAAAGGAACTCCAAGAATTTTTTTTAAAAAATGAAAGCAATTTATTTCCAAACATTCTACATCCCTGGAAATAAAATCTATATTAGAACCATTTAAATATACTGAATATTATCTTATAGAAAAGTTAAAAGGTACTCACGGGAACTTGGATGTGGATGAATAGAGGCAGGAGGTGGCAGGGCACAAGGGAAAATTAGCAGTTGGGCTTTGTCTTAGTAGTGTTGGGAGTTCTGGGAAGTGAGGGGTAAATTTTAGAAATAAGGAAGGTTAGTTGCTACATGTTATAAGTAGTTATCATTTATCTATGATTAGAATGAATAGCATGCAATTTGATGTATGATAAGTGAATTTTGTTGGATCATTTGAGATTGATATGTGTATTTGTAAAGTTTGGAAATTGGTTTCTTCTTGCAGGTCAAAACGAACAAAGGACTGCGGGGGGTATCAAGGGGGTCGCCCCCCGGGCCTTCAGGGCATGCCGGACCTGAGTAAAAAGCGGTATTCCCCACGGTGCTTTTGTGGGGGAGCCCCAAACCCCATTTTTTGGGGAATGCCCTTTGCTCAGGTTTGTTGGATTCGCTAAAACCAAAACTCAAGGACTCCTCCCCAGGAAAATTTAAAGCACCGTCCGTGTTTTTGGGTCTTTCCGGGGGGTACAACCATTTGCGGCCATCCGAAGGGGCGTTATGAAGTTTTAAAGGAAAGCTCGGGATCTCCCAGGAACCCCCTTCCCTGCCAGGGAAAAGATGTCGGTGCAAGATTGTGGCGGTGATTCAAGCAGTCAGAGCTATAACACCCTGGTGATCTGCAGGAGACGACGATCTTTAAGCTTATTTGCTGTATTGCTTATTGCTTAATATTTCCTTTCCATAACCCCTTCCCCATGTGTGGTTTGATATTTTTTAAATAACGTTGGGGCCCTCGTGTATTCCCACCCTCCCTCCTGCATATCCCCCTCCATTTCCCCACAAACCCCTTTTCCCACCAGGTTAAGTGTTACGTACTTAGACTTTTTTTTCAATGGGAAATATGTTCTAGATAATAGTGTACTTTGCATGGTTATTGATTAGATTACATGGGATTTACATAAGTCCCTAGTGGTAGGAATCGGTTCGTTTTGTATTGTAAGTATTGTATTTTCTTGAATTGTAGTATGCTTTTTTGTGTGAAAGCAAAAATTTTTTCCGGTGGTTCGTGGTAGGATGTGTGTATGTATTAGAGTTTGGTTGCAAAAAATTTATTCAATCAAAAAATGTGTTTTGTAAGTGTTATTTTTTCTTTTCTCGACTGCTTCATCAATAAAATTTGTTTGCCTAACATTTTTAATTGACCCTGTAATTATCGAGCCCCTTAAGGGAAAATTGTTTTTTCGTAGCCCCCCACAGGTATCTCCCATTTGGAATTCATATTCCCGTGACCCCCCCCAATTATTTGAGTCTAAAATTTCCCCTGCTTGCCAAAATTTTTTCCCCATCAGGAATTGATCTCACGGGACTTTTCCCGGTTCGGTAGGATGAAAATTTTAAAAATGTCCCCTACTTCGAAATTTGTTCTCCCAAACCCCCTTTTTCCCTTCCCCAAAGCCTTTTGGCTTAAGATTCATCGAATTTTTGGGAATTTATCTGGAATTCCGCCGCTGACTTGCGCGATTTCCTTAAAAAAAAACCCAAAAAACCGCTGGTGGGGTTTTGGGCTTCGGATTGCAGACTTTATTTTTTGGAGCGGTATGGAGGTTTGCAGACCTGACATGCTCACAAGGGAAATTATGGGTTCACATTGCTCAAGCCCTATGCCCTCAATCTTGTTACCCTCCCTTGGGCACCCCAGGACCTTCTCGGACCCCCAAAGGAGGGCCTTTGTACGGCCCCACTCTAAAAATTATCCGTGTGTAAAGGGTTCCCCGAAGCCTGTTGGGTTTTAAAAGGCCCCGCAAATTTTCCAGTCTCCAAAATTCACTTATTCCCCCCGGGGTCTTTCAAAAACCCCTTTTTTGGGGGGGTTTCCCCAAAACCCCCCCCTTTCCCCAACCTATCCACAATAGGGGCATGCTCCCCCCCTTTCGGATTTACTAAAGGGGGGAAACCCCCCCCTGGGGAACCTATTTGAGTTTGTTAAAATTTAAAGACATTTCTTCACCTCCACCATCAAAAAAAAATATTGTTTCCCCATGGCCCCGTCCCGGGGGGAAAGGGCTTTGTCTTTTATCAGTTCCAAGGAAATTTTAATTTTTCTCAGATTTTTTTGGGCCCCTTTTCCCCCTTCTGAGCAATCCCCCTCCCCCCTATTGCGGGGTTTGGGGAAAAGGAGCCCCAGAAGTCTTTAACCATTGAAAAATGGAGAAAAAAAATGTTTCCCCATTACCAAAAAAGCTATATTAAGGGGGACTTTAAACCCAAAAATTCCAAAGGGTGGTCCCGGTTTCCTTCCCCAAATGGTTTCCCCCCTTTTCCGGACAGTTGGGGGGCGGTGCGCCCGGGAAACCCGGCCCCATGGTTCAAAATTGGGGGGAGTGTGAGGCCCTCCGGGGGGTTTTGGGGAAAATTTTTTCTTCGGGCAAATTCAAGGATTGCCGGGCTTGGGGTTTCCCCGATTCCTAGAAGCCAGTTATTAATATTTTCCCCGGTTTCCGAAAGCCTCCTAAAAGAAATCCTTATTAGGATCTCCCCCGGCGGAAAAAACCCTTCCTTACCGGGGACGCTGGCGTCAGGCCTCCCCCCCCTTTTTCTGTTTTCCGGAAAATGGATAAAAGGGAGGTTTCTTTTCTTTATGAATGGGGGAAAAAATGATTGTCACAGCCCTGAAGATGCCTTTCAGTTTTGTGCACATTGGACCGTGGGCCCTTTTTATCAAGACTCTCGGGGCTTTTAAAACCCCTTTTGGGGTTGATTGGCTAAGGGCGGGGGGGGCCCCTTGGTGTTGCCCAAATTTCCTCCTTAAGCTAATTTTTCTTTTTTCCATGTTTCCCTTCCCTTTCCCCCCCTTTTGGCCCAGTTAGGTTTATTTCCCCCTCCCCCCCCCCCTTTTTTTTTTTTTTTCTCTTTTTTTGAAGCAGTCAAGTAGTTAATTTTATTTTGAAAATTTTTTTCCAAATTTTGCTTTTAATTTATTGGTTTTTTTGTTCATGGGGCATTTCAATTTTTGTGATTGTTTTCTTAAAAAATGGTGTTTTAAATTTTTTATTTGCGCAATACGATGTTTTTTTATGTTAAAAGAAAATTGTTCAATAAACATTAAATTTAAAATGAAAATTTGTTATAAAAAAAAAAAAAAAAAACCGTAGAAGAAAAACTAATCCACGTCCCCCCCAAAAAAATGGAATCAAAATTATTAAAAGATTTGCACCCATCTCATAAAATAGCCTTCAAAACTGCCTTTGGGAAAAGGGAGGGGGTACAAAAAGTTATGGGGAAAAGGGAAAAATTGGTTTTTTGCGATGTTTAAAATTAAAAATAGAGGTTTGGATTTTTTTTCAGTACTACAAACTTTAAAAAAACCCTAAAAATTTTTGGTTTTCGCCGAATCGTTAAAAATTGAAAAATACCATTTATACCCCAAAATGATTGCTGTTAAAAAAAACCCCCCCCCCCCCCCCCCCCCCCCCCCAACCCATGATGGGAAATGTTTTAAAATTTGCCCCCCTTAGAATGTTTTTCGGTTTCCAAATTTTTCTTTTGGGACGGTTTTTTGGGCCCCCATTAGAAAGTATATTTTGGGCCTGCAAAAATTTAAAAAACCTTTTTGTTATTTTGGTGGAAAAATTTAAAATTAGTGTCTTTCCCAAAGGGAAGGAAGAAAAAAAAATTTGACCCCTTTAGTATTTTTGACCCTGTGGCAGGGAAGAGGTTAAAAAAATTTTTCCCCGCTTAAAGATTAGCTTTCAACATTTTAGTGAAAATTTCATCAAGAATTTTTCCAAAAAACATTGCTCTTTTGATATTGTCTGTCAGGGATGAGAGTTTTGTGAAATTTGGGGTTTACACAAGATTCGCTTGTTTTGTCCATATCTTCCTTCCTGATTAGCGGTGGGTGTCACCCGGGTAAGGCTCAGGGGGATGAAAGATCTTTAAGAGTATGTTCCTTTGGGCTAAATTTTTGGGGCACATTTTTCAGCGTTTTTTGCGTCAAATGGCGAGATGCGCGACGAAATTCGGTTTAAACCTTTGTTTTTCATAGAGAAACTATGAATTACGCCTCCTCTTTTGCCGTTTTATACGATCTTTTGTTTCGGCGGGGAGATAAGCGACATGTCAATTACTTGCGGCGATTACGCACCACGAGTTATGCGTATTTTTTGGGCGGGCTGTATGACGGCTCGCCCGCATGCGCTGATCAGAGCGACTCCCAAACCACCCCACGTAATTGCGGCTGTACTGTACGTGCCGCAATTACGCCGTGTGAACATAGCCTAAGGGTATGTTCACACAGCATATTGTGCGTGCCGCAATACACTGTTTTAGAAGTACATGCTGTTCAGTGCGTACTTCCAAGCACGTGTGGGATGGGGGGTTGGGCTGGCCCCATTCACTTTTATTTTCAGTGCTGCGGAGAAATGACATGTCACTTCTCTCCCCCGGCATACAATACGATCTGACAGCTATGAATTAACATAATTGCGGGATGAATGTCGGGGATATTGAAGCGCAAATACGTGGCGAAATGCGCCCCGCAATTATGCCGTGTGAACATACCCTAACAGGATTCTCTTGTTTACAGATAATCGTTTTCTCCTCAGAGCACTTATAGCTTTCTTTACTGAAGATTAACTCTGCTGCACTTAGGTCTTTGTAATATCTCTAGTTATAGGGGAGCTAAACATGCTAATCACTGCTATAGAACCATGCACAGTCTAAGGAGACAGAGCGAGTATAAAACTGCCTGTGAACCAGGGTGAGAAAAGCCCTTTAAACACTTGACCAATCTGCTCATTGATTTCTTGTAGACACTGGTATTTGTGCTAAAACCCAGCGACTGCAGCTTATTTCTAAATTGACAGACCTCCCCGAAGAAGACACGTTTTCTCAGTGATCGCACCAATATATTTAATTACAATTTTGTCCTCCTTCCAAATAGCAAAATAGGTTTGAAGTCACAAAAATACCTTAAGTCTTTGAACAGAAACATTTACACATTAGGTGAACGTCATTATGAACATACAAATATTATATATCTTTATACAAAAATACTAACAGCCAATCTAAGAAAACAGGACATTACCGCTGTAGAAAAGTGACTGCTGAGCGCCTTGTGAGGCCAAGTACCTACAGTGCAGCCATGATACGGGTGCTGTGTCATTTTGAGCAGAATCTGATTGTAGGTCCAAAATGAAGCATAGAGCTTTTCTCTATAAAAGATCAACTGGTTTAGATTTAAAAACCAAAACACATACTGCAAAGGCATCAAAACACACTGTATGTGCCCAAACGAAGACCTCAAGGGCCACACATTATATGGGCCTCCAGACCTTGTTCCATAAAGCAACTAGTCGCAGTTCAGTTTTCATAGTTGAAACTGCATTGGAATATGTAAAACAGTCCTACTGCTTATTACGGGCATTAAAGAGACCCTGTCACATAGATTATGCCCCCCTTGCTGAGGGCAGCACAAGCTAGTGTCAGACCTGCTGTTTCCAGCGCTGTGTCCCTTATTCTGTAAGATGCTGGAGTTTTCGCGTATTTAATGCTCAAATCTGCAGTTTTCAGCCAGAAGAGTCATTGGAACAGTCCTTCAGAGTCAGTTTCGTTTCAAACCCCGCCCATCTGAGGCTAGCCCCGCCCACCTCAACTGACAAACCTATTACTTTGAATAGGTAGAAACATGAGAATAACTGTCAGTGGGCGGGGCTAGCCTTTGGTGAGCGGGGCCAACACCTACTCATGAATAAGATATGAGGTGTAAATGCTCAAACTCCATCATCTTACAGAATAAGGGACACAGCGCTGGAAACAGCAGGTCTGACACTAGCTTGTGCTGCCCTCAGCAAGGGGGGCATAACCTATGTGACAGGTCGCGCACAAGTGTGATTGGCTCTCCATTCTGTTCTATGGGAGTTCCCTGTACAGGGGAACGCCGTGTTCGGCTGTATTCATAATTCTTATAGAACAGAATGGAGAGTCGTGCACAAGTGTGATTGGCGCTCCATTCTGAGCCGATACTTTCAGAGATCTGTACCCAAGATAGGTGTGGGTCCCAGAGGTGGGATTCGCAGCTATCAGACTTTGATGGCATATCCTCTCAATATGCCATCAAACTCTAAAGTGGGACCACCCCTGTTATAATAGACCGTTTTTTCCACTTTATTGGCAGCTTCAAGTAGCCAGACATTAATGGGGTTTGGGTGCTATAAAGGACAGAATGCTGGACAAAAAGACCACACGGCATAGAAAGAGGATCAACACTAGCATAAGGCCTCGTTCACACGACTGATTTGGGCACCGATTTCAGCCGTACTGCGCGCCGTATTTGCGCTGCAGTACGGCTGAAATCCATCTGTCATTACGGTAATCCACAGATTCTCATAGAGAACTATGGATTCCGTCTCCTCTCCCCGCTCGGTGAATACGCCGCGGGGGGGAGATAAGTGACATGTCAATTATTTACGGCGTGTACGCGCCGAGAATAATGCATGTCTATGGGGCCGGCGAGCTGCCGGCCTCCCGCCCCCGCTGCACGGCAGCCAACGTAATTGCGGGGCGAAATCCGGCCCAGCAATTACATCGGCAATAAACCGTGTGAACTAGCCCTAAGGCTATGTTAACACGGCTTATTTGCGGGGCGTAATTATGCCCTGCAATTACGCCGTGTGGACGGGGGGGTCGGCACCTCACCGGCCCACAGACTATCATTACTAGCGGCGTGTACACGCCACTAGAAAATGAGCTGTCACTTATCTCCCCCCGCGGCGGATTTGCCGAGCAGGGAGAGGAGACGTAATCCATAGTTCTCTATGAGAACTGTGGATTACCGTAATGACTGGGACGTATTCCAGCCGTAATTCGCGCAGTACTGTGCGAAATTACGGACTGAAATACGTCCCATTTTAAGCCGTGTGAACATCGCCTAACAGTTACACGCGAGTGCATGGAGCATGCTCCGTGTAATGCTGCAGAGGAGAGCCGTTAATGCATATTGCTATATCTGGGCTAAGGAATTGCCCAGATAGGACTAACACCACCACGCCTGTGCCCGCACCCCCGCTGTGCCATGTGTGATATGATTACAAGCACCAAAACATGTTATTTTTCAGATTTAATTCTGCATAACAGATGTATATGAACCAGCTCGCTGGATAAAACAGCACAGCATGTCAGACGCTGGAGCATATTAACCAGCTGAAATGCAGAGTTGTTTCTTCATTGGTATCAGTGTCCTTGGAGCTATTGCACTCAGAGGAACTTCATGTGAAGACCAGGATGGGGCAGACCACAAATGATAAGACCACAGGGACGAGATGGGGTACAAAATATCATAGGAAAAGCTTGTTAGAGACACATAATTGTCCTGAAATGTGATCCTCAGGAGCGCTGCACAAGAGATGATGCGTTGGTTAAAGGCTGAGTGTGCATTGTGTATGGACTTGTGTAACGCTCAGGGGACCCATCCTGCGCTGAACACTGAGGGGCACTCACTTAAGACCAGTCACAAGTTCAGTTACACATTCTTAGTTTGCAATATCCATGCTGGTGCCCGGACTTTCGCAGTCTATAACAATGACTGGGGGCTGCTCCGTTTTTAGACGCTTGGATTCAGGGGGTTTACAGTTGGGGTCCTGAACTGGAGAATTTTCTGAAAGGCAAAAAGTGTTGTATGATTAGAAAGAAAAAAACAAAAAAAAAAAAAACACAGTTGTCAACAAATTCTTAAGTTACAAGGTAAAGAAAATAATAAGAATAAATCCACTGCAGGCATGAGAAAGAACCAACATGTACTTGGAGTCTGGAAAACCATTTACCTCAGAGGTGATGCACACAGTGCCCCATAAAGGGGTCCAACACTTCTAAGTGAAAAGAGGATTTAATGGTTGCAATAGTTTCATCATTTAAAGTAAACTGGTCAGGTGGTTTATGCTGCCCTATCTGAGCGCAGGATGTGATAAAGGGAGAGAAGTTTATATATTCTCTCATATAAACCTATATATAAAATAGATCAGCTTCTCTCCCTCTATCATATAATCCTATATATCACCGAGCTCAGCTTCTCTCCTATCATATAACCCTATATATCATAGAGCTCAGCTTCTCTCCTATCATATAACCCTATATATCATAGAGCTCAGCTTCTCTCCTATCCCATATTAACCCTATACTATCCCACCGAGCTCAGCTTTTCTCCTCTATCATAAAACCCTATATATCACAGTAGCCTCCATATAACCTATCCCCCCTTCTTCCATATATAACCCTATATATCAGAGCTCAGCTTCTCTCCATCATATAACCCTATATATCACAAAGCTCAGCTTCTCTCCTCTATCACATCCTGCTCTCTGATAGGGTAGGATAAACCACCTCACGGGCTCACTGTAACCTTACCTTTCTAGAAACTCTTTAATGGACTGCATTTAGTACTAACAAAAGCTTTCTCCGCAGCTGCTCAGCATTGTGTCTAGGTGGCTGGTTTTACTTGTAGACCATCTGCAGGAGTCTACGGGCTTGTTCACACGGCATTTCTGGATCAGGTGTGTGTTTGAATGCGTTTTGGCTGCGGCAGGAAAGCACTCTATAGTTTTAAAAAGGACTCCTGCTGCATCTTTTGGCAATGAGACACACATGGGTGATCACTCGTCTGAATGCCGATACACAGTTTCACAGTGAAAGCAATGGAAATCACATTGCACATTTTAAGATGCGTGTTTGGGTCCGTTTAGGTTCCGATAGACTGATCCAAACACGCATCTGAAAGCCTATGTTCACACGGACTCAACATGCCGTGTGAACATACCCTAATGAGTGCTTTCCTTACACTGTAGGTAGGTGCACATAGGTTAGCAAACCTTGCCCGTTACATAGTCATAGGCTGGGAATATGTAACAAGTCACATGCTTTTAACTTATCAGCGCAGGGTTAAGAGAAGCAGCAACAAGATCACAGAGCCGGCACAACGTAAAAGGGCTTTTTTTTAACTAATTAAAACAAGACCCTGATCCATGTTCTTTTCTTCGCCATTTTTATTTTCTGATAGTAGATTTCTCAATTCTGTTGTCTGTATATGATCGTTGGCAAAGCTTTTTTGCCTGTACTGCTTTTAACAGGATTAAGAGAGATGCTTTACAGCAGCTTCATGGACATAGGAGCCTGTGAACAGGAGCAGACCTATTGACTTCTATGGGAGAGTTTTTTGGGCATGCTCTGTAACCTGGGGTGAAGTCACTGTGCAGGGAGGAGGAGAGGGGGAGCTGTGACATCTCCAATTGTGACTGGTGGATGCTGTGTTATCTGTACACATTGGTGTCACCTTCCAGTGTTAGGGTATTTTCATACGGCGTCTTGCATCTGTATGAACATCCGCTTTTCTGATGCGTCTCTGGGTCCATCAGAACGGACCCAGAGACGCATCTAACAATTAGCAGCGAGTATCACTGCCGGCAATGACAGACACCGTGTGAACATACCCTAACCCTGCTTGTACAGATCAGAACAGGAAGTGTCAAACTATTCTTAGACTTAGTGGCCAAAGTGAAAACTGCAGGACTTAAGAATTTTTTTTAAAGAAATATAGAAAAAAGTGATTTGAAAAATTAAAAAAAATTCTTAAACATGTGTTTAACAAAAAACATGAGTTAAAGAATAGGTAATTTTTTTTATGACAAATTCCCTTCAAAAGGAGTTTTCATATCAGGCTAAGTCTCAGGAGAACATCCTAAAACTAGATTGAAATCTTTGTAAGATATGCTTTGCACAAAACATCATCCGCTTTATGCACAAAGCGAACAGAGGAGCTGCGCACTACAAGATGCAACTTCTTCTGTGTATCTCTGCCGCACATACGCATAGGCTGGACCATACTCTCCCAATCTCCATGCATCTCTTTCTATTCTTGGAATGTTTTACTTTTGTCTCCTTCTTCTCCTCCAGCCCCGCAAATAATCGCATGCTGTATACCAGACTCAGCCTGGTATAGCCTCAGCTTCTTACACATGAATTCATACCGTAGTACAGAGCTGTGCATCCTGAGTTAGGCTATGTAAATACATTGTATTGCGGCATGTACAGTACGCGCCGCAGTACATCATGTCTTTCGTGAGCTCGTGCTGAAAAGCGCATACACCCACGGCGCGTGGGGGGAGGGGGGTTCAGCAGCCGACTGACCCCATAGACATGCGTTACTCGTTGTGCGTATTCGCCGCAAGTAATTGACATGTCACTTATGTCCCCGCGAGAACTATGGATTACCGTAATTTCAGCGCATCTCACCCGTATTCGAGTGCAAATACGACACAAAATTACCCCGTGTGAACATACCCTTAAAGAGATCTGTATTGCAACAAGTTTTCAGAAATTAAAGTAACAAGGCAGAATTATCCATCAGAAAACGTACTCACCGTTGCTACTGGGTTCCACTCGGCTGGCTTGGGGGGATACAGGTGCGCTCTTTTCTGTGCTTGGGGAATTTAGTTTTACAGGAATTAGATTGATTCTCCTACGGGGGAAAATGTTCTGATCACAATGTGTTGAGGAGATATATTTACAAAAAACCCCCAAAATATTTTCTCAAACATAGTACTAGGAGTAGCCTCTTGCCCATCGTTCTAAGCATATTAATTTTGTAACAAAACTTTTACTAGCAGCGATCGTCATCAATCAACCTTCTAAATCGGATTGTCCAAGTCAATGATAATGGCAAGTGCTGCTGCAAGAAAGTTATACCTCCTTCCCCACTCCTCTCTGTTCCAGCGCTGTCTCTCCTGCTCCCGACCTCCAGCTCCTGCGCTCCTCAGCCACTGACTGGCTGCAGCAGTCATGTGTCATTGCTGGGCATCACTTTTTGGTGTTTTTACTTCCAAATATTGATGCCAATAGCTGCAGAGCACAAGCTGACCACCAGAAAATAGCAGAAGACCTGATGAGAAGCATCAGCACTGGACTGGAGAGGAGAGTAGAGGGGATGCAAGCACGACTTTTTTTTTTTTTTTTTGCAGCAATTACTACAGCAATATCAACCTTATCTTGAACAAACACTTAAGGGCCCGGAACCGATCTTAATCCCAGATACCACACTCAGAGGTGCTTGGTTAATTTTTCAACTCCATCCATTGTCTACATGAGATTTAGTTGGCCTGTGTGTCTTCTCCCAATTTTTATACTTTCTTCCCATTTTGTTTATTATATTTTTATTTTTTTTATACATATTTTTCCTTTTTTTATTTTATTATTTTCTTTCTCCCCCTCTTAACAACTGTAAAACAATTCTAATAGCCTTGAAATAAGCTTCCCGTTCTACAAGGGTCTTGTCCTCCTATCTTTTAATGCCATCTATACATTTGTTGTCTTCAACGATGGTGGACTCCCGTCCTTTCCACTCCCCCCTTTCCCACTAGGAAAATTATGTAAAATAGTTAAAATGTTGAATAAAAACAAAAAAATATTGACCTGGAAAACACCTTTGAAGCGGTGTCCTCACCACACACATTGATGGTAGGATATCCCATCAATGTGCAATAGGTGCGACACCCAACCATTACAAGAACTACCAAAACTCCAGATAGGAATAGACCCGTTCCCAATACACACTGCCTGCAGGTCAGTGATGTGTTGGGGGACTACCCCCTTTAAATTTAGCAAGAAATTGGTTAACTGCTCATCAGGCAACTCTCTAGTGACGGCCTGGACACATCATACAAGCCAGGAAATCCACGTAGCATCAAGTCTGTGGAGTCTCACTGGCTCATGGAGAGCTGTATCCATCTAAGACTGGTTATCTCTCCTGTGCTGATCCTACTTTATTTAGTACGTGATGTAGCTGCGAGCACTAAAAGTTATTGCCCAGATGAGGACCAATTAGTACAAAAACAAATGGGGGTTGAGGGGAGATGAAGGGAGCAAATGTGCCTTAACCGCTTAAAGGAACCTGTCACATTGAACCTGCTATCTGATCTGCTGGCAGCCTGTTAGGGAAGGAGCTGAGCACATTGATTTACTGTTGTGCAGGGAAAGATTCAGTACAATTTTCTTATTTGTTTAAATCCCTGCCTATTCCGGGTTTAGGAGTCCAGTAGGCGGTGTTATCAGTGATTGACAGTTATCTCTGAAAGCACACGGATACTGTATAGAAGGAAGGCTGTCAGTCACTTAACTCCACCTACTCCATGGACTCCTTAACCCATAATTAACAGCACTGTCGATAGTATTTTGGGGTACATACAACTTGCATTAACTCAAAGAACACAAAGCCACTTCACAGAAAATAAGAATCACTACTTGAGTATTAACAAAAAATCACTGAAAACTACCACCAAACTCTAATATTAAAATATACCTTTTATTACTTGCCTATAAAACACAAATACTCCTAAAATACCTATTTAAACTATGGCAAAAAAATCACTAATTATACAGGTACATCTAGAGAATATCTATCCCTGACAAAAGACCCTGCACTATCCTCTAAATAGGTCGAGTAATCGTCCTGAGAAGAACGGCCCAACCTTTGGAGGCTAACCCCAACAATAGCCTGCTATCACCCTACAGCTCAGATAAAAGTTTATAATTCCTCAAGGCTAGCAATAGGTCACAACATAGCCTTTTCAATGGATATCTACACGGGCGAGCCACGCACGATCGCAACATGGGACCAGCGGTAAATTAACCACTGGCCGCATGCCACATCACATCGGCCGCGGGTGATTACCGCTTCATTACCGCAGCCTGTTATGGCTGCGATAATAAACCCGCAGGCAGGAGGAGTGAGCTCCTCCTGCCTGCTCCCGGCGGTGCCGCACTGTAGTGCGGCAACCGTTTCCCTGTCTGATGATCCCGGGAAGTGAACGGCATTCCCGGGGTCATCCTGTGAGTCACCATGCCCCCCAATGCATTGTGGGCATGGTGACAGGCGTTGTAATGGCGACCCAGTACACATTTACTAGTACTGTGCACTTGTCTGCAATCTAAAAGCAATCTGATGATTGCGGTTAGAAGAAAAAGAGAAAAAAATTAAAAATGTCAAATGTGGAAAAAAAAGTAACACAAAAAATAAAATAAAAAAAACGTACACCGCCCTTTTCCCCTTTACAAACGCCAATCGCCCCAAAAAAGATCAAAAATAAATAAAGTACCCATATTTGGTATCGTCTCGTGCGTAAAGACCCACCCTTTAAAAAAATCTGTCATGTTAATTAACCCGTACGGTGAACGCCGTTAAAAAACAAAAAACAAAAAACAGTCCCCAGAATTGCGTTTTTTGGGTACATCCTGCAGCACATAAAAGGGAAATAAAATAACGATCAAAATTCATATAAAACCCCAAAAGGGTTGTACCAATTAAAACTTCAGTTCATCCCACAAAAAAAAGTCCCTACACGTCTCTGTATAGGGGAAAAAATAAAAAGTTATGCTCTCAGAAGACAGCGATGCTTTAAATATTATATTAACACATTAAAAACTTTTTTTTTTTTTTTTTAAAGTGCTTCAAAATTAAAAAAAAAAACTATTTTAATAGGGTATCGCCGGTAATGTTCGACCCAGAGAGTAAAGCTAACTGGTCATGGATACTGCACGGTGAGCGCTGTTTAAAAATAAAAAACACTACGGGAAATGCCAGTATTTTATTCACCCTGCCTTCAAAAAAACTTATTTAAAACTGATCAAAAAGTCTTGTCCCCCCCCCAAAATGATACCAAATAATAAATGACAACTCTTCCCGCAAAAAACAACCCCCTACACAGCTCTGTACACAGAAAAATAAAGTTTATGGCTCTAGACTATGGCGATGCAAAAAGTGTTTTCCTTTTTGAATAAAAGTGTTTTTATTGTGAAAAAAGCATTTAAAACATAAAAAATATATACAATTGGGTATCACTGTAATGTTTATCGACCTGCTGAGTAATACTAGTATGCCAGTTATACTGCACGATGGACCGCTGTTAAAAATAAAAAAACACCGGGTTTTTGCTGTATTTTTGTTCAAAATGCCTACAAAAACCTTAATAAAAAGTGATCAAAGGGGCATATGCCCCCATAATGGTACTAATAAAACGTCAACTCACCCCACAAAAAAACAAGCCCATAATCAGCTCGTATACAGAAAACTGAAAAACGTTATTGGCTATCAGAACAGGACAACATAAAAACGCAATTTTTTTATAGACCTATTTCTATTGTGTAAAAGAAATAAAACATAAAAAAACTTTTATAAAATCTATATCATTGCAATTGTTCGACCCCCATAGTAAAGATATCCTTTTCATTTATACTGCACGGCGAACGCTGTAAAATTGAAGCCCAAAAAAACAATGACGGAATTGCGTTTTCCCCTCATTTTCTTAGCCCAATGCAAAAAAAACCTAACTTTGGAACACCTGTGCACCCAAATGTACAATACACCCTAGATGAGATCTATGAGGCGTGCTGAATCCAAAATGGGGCGGCTTCTGGAAGGTTTCACCTGTTCTGGTACTTTGGGGGCTTGTAAATGCGACATGGCCCCACCAAAAATCTGCGGTCCAAAAGCCAAATAGCGCTCCCTCCTTGTACGCCCTGCCATGCGCCCAAACAGCATTTTTACCCCCACATGTAAGGTATTGCCGAACTTGGAAGAAATTGCGTAACAAGGTTTTGGGTGCTTTTTTTACCAGGATTCCTTGTAAAAATTAAACATTTTCAGCTAAAATTGCAGATTATTGGAAAAAATAAATGTTTTTCATTTTCACAGCCTAACGCTAAAAAATGTTGTAAACACCTGTGGGGTCGATATGCTCACTACAACCCTGGATATATTCCTTAAGGGGTTTTTAGTTTCCAATTTTGGGGTATTTTTAGGGGAGTTTATCAATTTTTTTAGCACCTTAGGGTGTCCGCAAACCTGAATGGCCCCTAAATAAAATGGTAATGAAAATGAGACCCCAGAGTCGGTAGGTGCTCCTCCTATTCTGGGGCTTGTGGTTTGAGCCCAAATAATGCACTAGGCCACATAGGGAATCTCTGAAAACGGCAGAATCTGGGGAATAAATTTATTAAGTTGTATTTCCCTGATCACATTTACCTTTATTCTTGTAAACCCAATGTTTTAAAAAATTGAAAAATCTGCAAAAAAAAAGGGTGAAATTTTAAAATTTCACTTCCACTTTGCTTTAATTCCTGTGAAACACCTAATGGGTTAATAAATTCCTGCGGTTTTGAATACTTTAATGGGTGTAGTTTCTTAGGTGAGGTCATTATGGGGGTATCTAACAACAGGTAAATTTAGTCACTTAGAACTTGGACGGGTCCCAAAAAATGTATATTGCAAATTTTGTTGAAAATTACTACTAAATTTTAAGCCCCTAATGTCGTTAAAAAAAAAAAAAAAAAAAAAAAAAACACATTTAAAAAAAATGATGCCAAACTACAGCAGACATAGGTAGATGCTAGTTTAAACATTTTGAGTGTGAAAAAACTGTCCTTACATGCAGAAATTTTTGAAGTTTAAAAAATTGGGTAAATTTTCAAATTTTTCACGATTTTTTGATATTTTTTCACAAAGAAACAAGCATTTTTTGGACCAAAAATTTCTTACTATCTTAAAAGCACATGTGTCTCGAGAAAAAATCTCTGAATCACATGGATAGGTTTTAAGTTTTCAAAAAGTTATTCTCACAAGTGACACATGACAGATTTAAAAAATGGGGGGCTCTGGCAGAGAGGCCAAAAAGGCTCCCGGGGGTAAGGGGGTTAAACTCAAATTTTAAGGTTTTTTTTTTTTTTTTTAAATCAAAGTTATTTGTCTCTTTTGCAAGACCTATAACAGTTTTATTTTCTGCGGGCATAGCTGGTTAGGGGATTACTTTTGGTTTTCAATGGCACCATTTTGGGGTACACAAGACTTCTTGACTTCTTTCCATTTTGTTTTTTTGAGAAGTTAAGCTCGCAGTGTTGGTGAGACAACAAATGCCATTAGGATTTACAGATTAGGTTTATAATTTGGATCGTTAAGGTTGCAGCATAATTACGTGTAGCTTTTTAATTTTTAAAAAAAAATTTCTTTGAGAGAAGGTTTTGTAAGGCTAAAACAGGAATTTGTTTATTCTTTCAATTTCATTTAGGAGAACTTAAAAGGATCATCTGGGACTTACAGAAGCTCGTTGGTCCGCTGGGATATTAGAAATAGAAAAAAAAAGTAGTATGCTCACCTCTGTGCCTCTGCCATTCCGTCCTGGTGGCCACCTCGTACATCCCCGCTGTACGTTCACGTGAAATGTGAAGCGAATTACAGGCCAGAGCGGTCACGTGCAACCGGAATGGGAGCGCCATGGAGGAGAGCATACCTTTTTTTTTTTTTTATCTATTTCTAATCATACCCCGGTGGACACATGAGCTTTTGTAACCCCTTAACACTTTTTTTTTTTTAACACTATTCTTTAATCCCACCAGAAATTTTAAAACTATAATCGTTTGATTGCTCATGTTATACACTGCATTACTTGTTCAGTGTATTACATTAGGCCTGATCATGTAAAGCTCCCAGGCATCCTACTAGTACCTACCTAAAGTAAGGCCTACAAATCATACATAGAAGGCAGAACTGGGGGCCATCATTAGGCTCCTGGCTACCGTGTAAACCCATCAGCTCCCTGCATACACATCGCAGAGAATGCTAATAGAGTAACAGAGCAAATTAGAGCAGAATCATGGCTGTTCTTCGACAGCTGAACCTAAGCACTGGGAATCCATGTCAGGCTATTTCTTCCCTTGTCCACAAAAAATGTATTGTGGTCCTCCAGAGGTTAGAGGGTGATGTTCACAGTAAGACATCCCTGCCATATATGTACTTACTCCAATGAATCCTATGCTAGAGATCGGCTTACTACAAGCTGCCACTTTATATTATCCTGCAGACTTGGTGGCAACCATACAACATGTAGCTTCACAATAATTATTGTGCTTCAATATTTGCTATACTACCTGAGGCTTAGCCTTGCCTGCCCTGCTAGAAATTGTTTAATAGGAATCCCTACATATCACCCAAAATCAATTACCTGGGGCTAGGTGTGGTAGGTTTACTCCAAGCCTCCAAAGTGTTCAGAGTAATTCTTCTGGGCAGTGCGGCTTTGTTTTTCTAGTCCTCAGGGGTGGGTGTTGCGGGGGTAATAGTTATCCCCACTGGTGTTGAAGGTGGATTACCTGCGGCAGGCTGTTTACTATGCAAAGGAGTGGACGGACAAGACTGATCACTCGCAGGGTTCAGCTCACTCGCTCGTAAAATTGGGGAAGACACCCTTCTACCTTGAGATCTCCTGACCTTCTTTTCAGTGGTAGAAGGAGTACTTAAAGCTAGTGCAGGTTTTTCTTTAAGAGGGACTCCAAGTTCACCTTCATCAAACGTGACAAATGAGCAGTACCCATCAGTGGAGGAGATCGACAAAAATGACCCATCATTTGACCTGGGAAAAAAAAAAAAATCTGGTAGTTACCATAGTGCAAAAACAAGACCACCAAACAAATTGTGCTGGATATAAATCAGGCTATTATACACCTCTTTCAAGTAGGACAGTGTGACCTTACCATGTTATGTCGCTCAGAGTGTGATAATGCACATTGGAAACATAACCAAAGGGAAAAAGCTGCTGTGTGTCATAGAAAATCACGGCATCTTCGGAGGCAACAGCAAAAACCATCCGATAGGGTAGAGAGACCAGACTTTGCTGCGGCACCTCCCCATCAGCATCTGGAAAGGCAAGTGACAGGAGCATTAAACCACACAAAAAAAAAAACTATTTAGTGAAAAGGGAAGCTACTGCACAAATAACATCTCCAAATTAATTTGTCCCATCCAAAGTTTTAGGAAGCCATATTGTCAACCTCCTAACCTATGGAGGAGACTGACATACATCATGATCATATGTGCTAGATCCTGCAGCACCATGACATACGTTTTCGTTTTGGTTATATTACTCAGCCCTGCACCTACCTTGGTAACAGGCCGCCAAAAGTGTCCATTTGGAGCGGAGAGTAGGGCGTGCATGTGCACAACTCCCCATTCTGTTCTAGGGGAGTTTCGAGAACGGCTCAGGTGTGTTTGGCTGTAGTGGAATTCCCATAATTCAGAATGAGATTTGCTCACTAGCCCGACCTACGCTCTTGCTCTGAACAGAGACTTTCTCAAAAAGTTTCCAACTTTATATCTGATGCATAAACTGTGGTGGAAATTAGGGTGGATTTTGGGCTTCAGGGTCACATCCTATTTCGGGATTTGGAATACCCCCCGGTTGTCCGAACTTTTTGTGCTTCAGGGATTTGAGTCATGGGCATCTAGGGCCTTCAATTGTCTTCAACTGCTTACAGATCGGGGGTGTCTTTAAAAGTTTTCAGCAATTGCAAATGGAATTTGCCTTACCGCATACACAGCAATACAAATACTTACAGCTTAGGCACGCTTATAATGCAGAAAAATCAGACAATTCAATATAATGCCAAGTTTACTCCGATAGATAGGGTCAAGAACATCAAAACAACGAAGGGACTGATATCCACTTTATATAAACTTTTATTGGCAAACTTTTTTTCTAGAAACCCAATAGATTTACGTAGTAGGTGGGAAGGAGATATTGGCCCTATAGAGCCTATATTTGGGAGGAGATACTGGAGACCATACCATTGATTTCAGTGAGTGAACAGCATCGAATCTCTCAATTATTCTTAATACATCGAGTTTACAGAACTCCTCTATTTCTACATAAAATTGGAATTCGGGCCTCTCCTCTGTGTAATAGGTGTCATGTGCACCCGGCCTCTCTGATGCATATGTTCTGGCATTGCCCTAAACTAGAGCGATATTGGATTTTTATTGTCCAATTGATCCAGCGTATTTTTCAAATTACAGTGGAGATGAATCCGTTGGTTTGTATTTTGGGATATGTAGGAGACTTAACGGTTTCAGAGGCTGAGAAAATCGCAATATCTAGACTTATTTATGGCAAGGAAATTAATAGCGACAAAGTGGCTGGATGCAGAACCTCCGTCAGCACAGGAGTTTGTTAATAAAGTGAACTGGCTGATTGCTCTGGAGAGAGGGGTGTATTATAAGAGAGGGGCCAAACTTAAGTATAATAAAATATGGGCTAAATGGCTGGATACTCTAGTCTTGCTGCACCGAACTTAGTTAGGCAGAGGGTGTTGGGGATCTCGGTGTAGAGGTTCCTGGGACTGTGTCTATGGCAGTTGTGTGGATGGAGGCCGTCCGACAGCCAGGTACAATTTTTATTGTGACAAGAACTGAATGTTATTAATATTGCATTGCTATGTGATTGTAATGGATATTTACTGCTCTGAATCTGGAGATGGATTTGGGAGGTGGGCTGGGTTGTGTTTTGGGGATAAAAGTTGAAATGTGGTCTTACAATGACATATACTGTACTCTGTTTGTACTACTTTATATCTGACCAATAAAAAGTTTATGGTTAAAAAAAAAAAAGAACAGAGACTTTCTGGGGGTCCACATGTGCGGGTCCCACACCTACCGTGCATTGATGGCATATTCTATGGAAATGCCGAAGTGTGAGATGGGAACGCTACTTAAAATTATACTGTCCGCATTTAAGTGAAACCTCCTAAATAGTAAAGAATAAGGTAGCACAGACTTTCCAACTACATTTTAAGCACAGTAATATGTGAGGGTAAGGATATGTCACCTTTAATTGCTGCTGCTCTCAGCTCAAAAAAGACAGGACAACATCGAACTGCAAGCGTGGCCTTTCCCGGGCATGGAAGGTGTGCTATGGGCCTAGAGGGGGAAAAGAAAAACAAAAACATTAGTATAGGATTGCTTTAAGACCAGTCCCAAAACGTAAGATTAAATATACGTACTTTCTAAAGAGAAATTTTTTGGTCATCTTTAAACATGAAAATGTGACCTTACAAGATCATAAAACAGTCAGTAGGATTTTTTATTACTTTCTCAAGATTGAAAATATATCATATTAAAAAGGTACAAACCCTAAAAAACAATGGCAGGATAGATCATATACAGAAAACAGAGTCCCGAGCCACCAGCATTAGTAAGAGGATAGCAGAGAATATAAACAAAATCAAATAGGAGTATAACAGGCACTAAACCCCAAAGTGCGAATTAACAACGAAATATTAAAACAAAGAACCTTGGTCTGAGTCAATATATGAACAAAACAGAGGAAAAAGGGTTCCAGTGGTTATATTACATGGTTGGAACAAGAACAGAGTATCATCATAGACCTGGAGAAGGAGAGAAAGCAAAGGAAGAGATCTAGATGGGATGTCAAATGCCAGAGTCCCTGGATACTCTATGCGAGTCTGTGCAGCGTTACTACATTTGAGAAAATTTGTCAGAGCAGCCACATAGTTATTTTTTAAGACTAAAAAAAGTTCCTATTGTCCTACAGCGATGATCCAGAGAAAGGCAAAATGCTCCATGAGGCAGACACATAGGGTATGTTCACATGGCATAATTGTGGGACGCAATTACACCAGGACTATTCGCCACTAGTAATTGACATGTCACTCATCTCCCCCCGCGGCATATTGTGTGAGTGGGGAGAGGAGGCGTAATCCATAATTCTCTATGAGAACTGTGGATTACCATAATGACTGGGACATATCTTGCCCCGTATTGAGCGCAGTACGATGCGAAATACGAGCCGAAATACGTCCCAATTTAAGCCGTGTGAACATTGGCCAAGTGACCTCATTTTAGGGGGGGGAAAAAAAGTTCCAACCGTGAACCATAGTTGCACAGCTAAAGAGATGGAAAAAGACAGGTCCATCAAGTCCAACAAACAACCCTACAGTGTTGATCCAGAGGAACCCTATAACCTAATCAAGTACATAGGTTGTCTGAAAGAAATCTTAAATATCCGTTAATCAGGTGCACGAAAGGGGGGGAGAGGGGGACCCATGTTGGATCCAGTGTAATATAACCCATAGATTGGTAGTTTAGAGCTCTTTACTATATTATCTTAATATTTTTACCTTTGCCAATTTGAAATATGTAATTTTATTTGAAAATGGAATTACTTGTTAATAAACAAGCGGCGTATACGCGCCGCTAGCAATGACTGTCTATGGGCCGGCGAAGTGCCGGCCCCCCGCTCGCTCCCGCCCCCACGGCGTAATTGCGGGGCGGAATTACGCCCCGCAGTTAAGCCGTGTGAACATAGCCTTACTGCTGTTCACATTGTGACATCATGAGACCAAGACAACGCCTTATAAATGATCAACAGTACCTCGCCATTGTGAGGCTTCAAAACGGGATCTATTGGGCGATTTAGGTATCAAACACCTGTTGTGAATTTTGCCATTAAGCTCCTTGTTGGAGATCAGCAAGTTGTGCAAAAAGTACTGAAACACTGAACACTTAGACATGTGCATCTAAAGGAAAGAATCTCATTTCGTTCATTTAAAAAAAAAAAAAAAAAAAAAAATTTTATGTTCATCCTAAAATTTCAACCAACTTCAACTAACTTTAAGAGTAGTGTAGGTCTCTGCATACGAAAGCCTGATTTATGAACCCGCTCTACAGCGGGTCATAAATCAAGTGCCTACTAGCTGACAATTCTGGCTCAGGTAACCACTTTTAAAGTCGTTTACCTTTTCCAGCAGTAATGCGCCTGGAATTGCTGTACTGAAACTATAAATCTATAGCTTCGTACGTTTCTAGTGTGCCCCCCAATCTCAGGCGCATTACAAAGTGCCGCGGGCAATCTGTAATGTGCCTGACATTGGCGCTTGGGCCATTTAAAACTATAGCGAACAGGGCTGCGCTAGATGTCGGGCTGAAAAGACACCAGACTTCTGGCGTGGCCCTGTTCATACATGGTGCCCTAAGCTTCTTCTGTCAGTCTTATGACGCTAAGGTCGTTGGGTGGGTTAACAGTGCTATTTGCTGTTTTTGAGGTATACATTGGAGAGTACCGGGAAAAATGGTACTGCGGTGGGTACTGTGAGGTAACTGACAAAGCCCTATAGAGATCAATAGAGCAAACGTAGTGTTATGTGGACTCAAAAGCATGGTAGACTAAATAGACTATATAATGTGATTTAAATAGATTGCACCTCTTTGCATCTTTATGTACTGTAAAGCTATAGTCCCACAACACATGAGCACTTACCTCTTTAGATTCTTTCTAGAGAACACGTAGGTCGTGTTAACAAGGGACTCTCCTACTTCCACAAAGCCAGCTGAAAATTAGAAGAGACAAACAAGGTTTAGCAAACTCATCATATTTAGGCTGGGTTCACACATCACAGCTGAAACGTGTCCGGATCCACCCTGACTTTCAAGTCGGCACGCTTTTAAAATCACTTGTGTTACAAAAGAGTTTACTTGTTAACGGCTGTCTGTTATTGAGCCAACCAGCAGGTTACTGCGCCTAGTTAAATGGGTTGTCTCAACTCAAAGTTTTATAGGATGCATGAATGAAATAATGCTGCTTTGCTCTGTCACTCGGTCAAGCGTCTAATTAAACATAAACTCCGTGTATTCAGATTCGCTAATTAGATAAATTCAGCGTAGACCCGGAACTTCTAGTTAAAGGTTGTTCACTACATGGATTCCTCTACCCATCTTTTCTGGTTTCACGTTGAATTCCCGGGGCGTGTTTAAATGGTTCAATAGCTGCAGTAGAAGCAGGTCTAATATAGCAACCTGTGCTGGCAGCCTATCATGAGAGATTAAACAGGTCTGTAGTTATAGCGACCTGAGGAGCTGATGCAGCCCATACAAGAGAGGATATCTCAGAATAGGTAGGACACTGTTAATGGACACATATTGCAAAGTGACTTGTTTTTTCAAGATCTTTAACATAAAAAGCAATCCTTGTAGTGAGACAACCCCTTTAAAGTAAACAGTAATTACTGTCTCTTGTCTGAAAGATCAGATAACACACAAGCTCTCACTGCTGGCTGCGACCTGTGCGATGACGTTACTCCCTGCTTTCAGATAGAAAAGCAGGAGAGAAAAAAAATGAACGCAATGTATTTGGAAAACGTCTTCATTTAGTGTTCCCTATATGTTTTAAGCTAATCCTTGTCGCGAGACAACCCCTTTAATACATTTTTATTATTTTTTCCAATTATACTAGGCTACTTCTGCCTAAGAAAATAAAACAAAACTTATACTCTCAACCCTTGTAACCCTGGATCCAGCATTGCCTTGTCCTCACGTTCTGCTGGTCTTCTTTTGAATGGGACATTACTGAGGGAGCGCTCAAGTGCTATTGGCAGACATAGTTTGGAAGCAAGTGATCCGGTGATGTCAATCAATGGCACATGACCACTGCCACCAACCAGTGGCTGCAATGGTGCCATCTCATTTGGGAAACAACCCCCCGCCCCCCCCCCCCAAAAAAGTGAGGACGGCACAGTGCCAAATCCAAGGTTACAGAGTAGGGGAGTATAATCCCCACCGCATAGGGCTGCAGTATCCTAGTAAAAAATAAAGGAAAAGAAAAAAAAAAAACACCTTTTGGCACTTAAACTACTTTTGGTGGAAGTTAATTTGAAATCCACATGGACTTTGGTCACATGACATGAACATGGCCCCAACAGTAAATATACAATTTTCCACACAGAGGAAGATTCCCAAAAAACAGACCTGGGGTGAGCAGGAGGGAGCCATCAGGTGTGAACGCAAGTCTCCTGAAGAAAGATTTCATACTGTCATCATGATACATCCGGTACGTTTTCACCTGCAAGTAACAGAGAAATCTTTAATCCCTTCTGTACCTTCATGACCGGCTACATTTTAGTTTTTGCCTCTCTGCATTTCAATAGTCATGACTTTTTTAGTTTTTCAATGAAGCACCTGTATCCCCATACAACTGCAACTACAAGTTCTTATTTAATGCAAGAGAAGTTGAATTTTTGGGTGTCGTAGTTTGAGTTTACATACAAGTTACTGCATAATTTTTTAAAAAATGTATTTTGCAGTGTGCAGATAAAAAAAAGCGTATTTCTGCAATTTTTTTTTTTTTTTAAATTGGAGATGTATTGAAATTTTCAAAATATCACAAAATTAAACCGATACATTTTCGGACATAAGGAGCAAGTGTAATATTTCTTTATTTTTAATCACATTAAAAAGGATAATACGTTGCACTCTAGCACACGCCTGCGCGCCAATACGTTACACTCTAGCACACGCCTGCGCGCCAATACGTTACACTCTAGCACACGCCTGCGCGCCAATACGTTACACTCTAGCACACGCCTGCGCGCCAATACGTTACACTGTCAATATGACACAGGCTGCCGTCAGGGCAACACACTGTATAGCAAGCCTGCTATCAGGGCACAATGACAGCCCTGGTACTGCATTAGGTTCCCAGGGCTGACTGCATAGACATTCCCCATCGGGCACTGGGAGTTCTGATGTAGCAGGCAAATCCCCTTTGATTATGCCACAGTCATGGTACTACAGCAATCAAAGGGTTAAATACCAGGGGATCCACTTCCTCCGGTCCCTGCAGTGCACACAGACTGCTCTAGGAATTGAGCCACAAACCCCTTCTGCAAGCAGCGACATCTCTTGGTGTTGCTGCAGACTGAACACAATCTGCCTGCCATCAATAGACAGTGGGCGGTCATTAAGGGGTCAAAAAAAACTTAGATTCACAGAGTTTCATATAATCTATAAAACACAATCTAAATAACATCATTTTCCATGTAAATGCTCTGAAAAATCGCCAAGTATATACATTCACTGGAAAGAATAGTCAACTCCCAGACGACCAGGGAGATAAGAGTACCTCTCCTTCAGGAGTGGGGATAGCAGATATCATCTTGCTGACGTTGAAGGCCACTCTCTTGGTTTCAGTTCTGTAGACTCTCAAAACCCTAGAGAGTAAAACCAATAAATGAATGAAAATGTTTTACATATTTCAACATAATTGTGAACATGCAGGGATGTACGGAAGTGTCTCCTATGGAGATCCTAGAGAACTAAATAGACTTAAAGAGAACCTTCCACCCATAAAAATATTCTTCTGGTTAAATGCGTTAAAGAAACGCATGTACTTTTTAATTAACACACATTTGAGAAGCATTTCATATAGAAGTACCAAGTTTTAGGCAATTATAACATGATTTTTTAAAAACCACATGCATTTTGTATTTCTTCTCCCCCCCCCTTGTAGATTGTGAGCCCTCGCGGGCAGGGTCCTCTCTCCCTCTGTCATGCCAATTGTCATTCATCACTTATCATTGTACTCGTTTGACTTATGTATGTAGCCCCCTCGAATGTACAGCGCCCTGGAATCAATGGCGCTTTAAAATACATAATAATAACCAGTAAAAATATATAATTTTGTAGGAACTTAGCTTTAATAACAAAATAAAACCTACATAATGTAAATGAACACAGATCATGCTTAAACACGAAGCCTTGCCCCCACGGTACATGTTTTCACCGGATTTGCAGACTGTTTTCAGATTTGAAAGCCGTCTGTAAACCGGCTGTCAACCTTTTATATGGACTTCTATGGAAAATCTGTTCAGCAGTCCCCACTGCACGGATTTTCCGCTGGATGGTTTTTTTATACCGCCGGCAGTCCGAAAAACATAGAACATATTCATTTTTCTGCCCGGTTTTCCTGTCGCAGGCAGAGTGGGTGTATAATGACAAGTGCCAGAATTGAAGGAACCTCCTACCCGGGTTGTTAAATGGGTTGTCTAACCATGCTATTTCACTGAGCCACTAACAGTTTTAGAGGCATGCTTCCTGTCTCTTCCTGGTCGGTCTGTGGGTGGTTCTATAGCAGTGATTAGCACCTCAGTTCCATATTCACTGCAATAAAATACCATAACCAAGCTGAGGCAAATTAACAACGACCTAAAGGCTGTGTTCAAGCACTTTTTATCCCCCTCGGAGATCCCAACCTATATTCAACATGAAAAATCTGTTCAATTGTTTTTATTGGGAATCTGCATTTCTAGTGAATTTAAGACAGACCAGCATATAATCCGGGACACTAATAGCTCTATCTAGTAACAGGTAAAGCCCTGTGCACAATAAAGCTTACCGATCACAGCTGAGCGTTGCAATGTACTGTCCCAGAGGATCCCAGGTGACTCCCTGCACGTAACTCTTATGCTCATTAAATATACATACTTTCTGACCTGAAAAGGAAAACAGAACAAATTTTAAATATGAGTAAAAGTAGCTGAATATCTCATTCCATTTACTTCAGTGAATGGTCCTAGAATGTATGCAGTGCCTTTACCACTTACATATAGACATAATTCAGGTAACTTTTCAAAAACATGGCTCTATAAAATGGGTGTTCGCATGATAGGCTATACCATCAAAGTGTGATAGGTGTGGGCATCTCTGTGACCCACACCTATCATAAGAAAGAGCGCCCTGAAAGGGTCTATTAAGAGCAAGAGCATAGCTCGTGAACAAATCTCATTCTGTACATTGGGAATTCCCAGTACAGCCAGACACAACTGTACACAAAACTCCCATAGAACAGAATGGAGACTTTGCATACGTCTCTGGGACCCCCAAAGGTCTTGGTGCAGAATGGAGAGTCAGTCACTCTTGTGCACAACTCTCCATTCTCTCTCTCCAGAAGTGGGACCTGCACACACCACACTTTGATGGCATGCCCTATCGATATGCCACAGTGGGAGATGGGAACACCGACATACTGTTTTCTTCCAGCTTTGACCAGATGGAAGTCCAGATGTGTCACTGGAACAATCGGCAATTCAGAGGCAAATTTTTATGCTTCCTCCCAGCTCTATTCTGGAGATGAAAAAAATCAATACATATATACATACACACACAGATTAAATGCATTACGGGAGAGTGTGTGTGTATGTATGTATATATACACACACTTAATATATACACATACATACACACATACATACTCTGCCATAATGCATTTAAGCTCAGAGTGTGTGTCTGTATATTTGCATTTAAATTTTTTTCATCTCCAGAATGGAGCTGGGTGAAAGTATAAAAATTTGCCTCTGAATTGCCTATCGCTCCAGCGACACATCTGCTGGACTTCCATCTGGTCAAAGCTGGAAGAAAACAGTATGTCGGTGTTCCCATCTTCCACTCTGGCATATCGATAGGACATGCCATCAAAGTGGGCACTTCTGGGTCCTGCTCACACCTGCGTTACGGAGATTAGATATATAGTGGGTGCAGAAAGTATTCAGACCCCTTTAAATTTGTCTGCTTAGGGTCATTGTCTTGTTGGAAGAAGAACCTTCGGCCCAGTCTGAGGTCCAGAATGTCTGGAAGAGGTTTTCATGCAGGATATCTCTGTACTTGGCCGCATTCATCTTTCCTTCAATTGCAACCAGTCTTGTCCCTGCCCCCATAGCATGATGCTGCCACCACCATGTGTCACGGTTGGGAGTGTATTGGGCAGGTGATGAGCAGGGCCGGGTTTTCTCCAACGCTTACAATTAACACCAAAAAGTTCAATCTTCATCTCATCAAACCAGAGAATCTTATTTCTCATAGTCTGGGATCCTTCAAGTGTTTTTTTGCTAACTGTATGCGGCTTTCCTATGCCTTGCACTGAGGAGAGGCTTCCGTCTGCAGCTTTCCTATGTCTTGCACTGAGGAGAGGCTTCCGTCTGCAGCTTTCATACGTCTTGCACTGAGGAGAGGCTTCCGTCTGCGGCTTTCATATGTCTTGCACTGAGGAGAGGCTTCCGTCTGCGGCTTTCATATGTCTTGCACTGAGGAGAGGCTTCCGTCTGCGGCTTTCATATGTCTTGCACTGAGGAGAGGCTTCCGTCTGCGGCTTTCATATGTCTTGCACTGAGGAGAGGCTTCCGTCTGCAGCTTTCATATGTCTTGCACTGAGGAGAGGCTTCCGTCTGCGGCTTTCATATGTCTTGCACTGAGGAGAGGCTTCTGTCGGCCGCACTCTGCCATAAAGCCCCGACTGCTGGAGTGATAGTTGACTTTGTGGAACTTTCTCCCATCTCCCTCCTGCATCTCTGGAGCTCAGTCACAGTGATATTGGGCTTCTTCTTTACCTCTCTCATCGAGGCTCTTCCCCCACGATTGCTTAGTTTGGATAGACGGCCGGGTCAAGGAAGAGTTGTGGTAGTCCCAAACTACTTCCATTTAGGATTATGGAGGCCACTGTGCTCTTAGGAACCTTGAGTGCTGCAGAAATTCTTTTGTAACCTTGGCCAGATCTGTGCCTTGCCACAATTCTGTCTGAGCTCCATGGGCAGTTTCTTAGACCTCATGATTCTCATGTGCTCTGACATGCACTGTGAGGTCTTATATAAACAGGTGTGTGCCTTTCCTAACCAAGACCAATCAGTTTAAGAACACATAGCTGGACTCCAATGAAGGAGTAGAACCATCTCAAGGAGGATCAGAAGGAAATGGACAGCATGTGCATTAAATAGGAGTGTCTTACCAAATGGCTGCAATGAAAGAAAGTGAAAAATGTAAAGGGGTCTGAGTGTGTATGTATGTATGTGTATGTATATGTATGTATGTATGTATGTATATGTATGTATGTAATATATATATATAAATATATATATATATATATATTATATATATATAATATATATATATATATTTATATATAATACACACACACACAAACATACAGACACACTCTCCCATACTGCATTTTATCTCAGAGCAATGTGTTATCAGTGCAGGTCAAACCACAGGTCACGACCGCTGTGGGAGAGGGGTGTTGGGTTGGATGTGGGACTCCAGAACCTCGTTTTAGCGATTAGTGGGGGGGGGGGGGGGGGCTAGTGGTGAGAACACCCACCCCATTAAAAGCCACTACAAACTCACCTTTAGCTATGTCCCAAATAATTGCTGAATTATCCACAGATGCTGAAACCATGAAGTTAGTGTCCTGTGGCCAGCTAATGTCATACACCACTTCCACTGGGCCCATGCAAACTGAAAGTAAAATTTAGAGCCGCCCATCCCTACATAGTTTGCAAAAAAAAAAAAAAAAAAAGTACATTAATTTGTGTGTGTGTATATAAACATATATATGTTAAAGGACTCATGAACATAATATATACACCACAAATTACATGATGCACAAAAATCTACGTATCCTAGATTTCAAATGGAGGCACACAGAGGTTCTCCCTTCGATACACAAGAACTTTTTGTAGGATGATTTAAGGTAAATGAAACTTGAATTTACTCCTGTGATGTTACTTAAAATTGCAAAGTCAAGCTACAAAAAGTCTCCATTGAGACCTCCCACCCATAAAAGTGCTCATACAATATAGGAGGAAAGCTGTCTGACGATTGTGTGTAGGGAGATGTGGATTTTTCCATGATTGTCTTATGCTGAATTTTAATACCCGATCCTTTCATTCTGAAAGTAGATAAACCTCCACTAAAGTTGTGGGTGTGTAGAGATCTATCTACACACACTCCTAATTGTTTAGAGGACACTGTGGCCAGGGGTTGAGTGGAGGACAATGTGTAGCAGAGAAGCTTCAGCACCCTCGCTGAAGTGCTGTACAAGAATGTACATAGTGATGTGAGTAGATAGATCGAGGTGGGTTGTTGTCACACCCAAACTCACTCCAGTGTGTCCTGCACTTGGCAGTGTAAAGGATGGTTTACACAGTATAAATAGATTGCAATTGTCCTGGGACAAGAATTCTGCCCTTAAATCGATGCTTTTCCTAGTACAGTCATCGTCCTGGGACAGGAATCTACTACTTGAAAGGGAACCAGTCTCACCCAACACAATATCAGATGTGCTGGCGGCATGTTATACAGCTAGAGAAGCTAAGCAGATTGATATATTGTTCTGTGGGGAAAGATTAAAATGAACTTGTATCTTGTATCAGTGGGAGATGTTACCAGTGATTTACAGCCATCCCTATATGCCCACTGACACAAGGAGGGTCGTCAATCACATAAACGACCGCCCACTGGACTCATTAGCCCAGAATAAGCAAGGATTTAAATGACAAGTTCTATTAAATCTCTAGCTCAATCTGCTCAGCTCCTCTTGCTCTAGAACAGGCTGCCCGCAGATCAGATAGAATCCAATGTGACAGGTTCCCGTTAAGGGTACGTTCACACGATGTATTGCGGCGCGTACTGTACACACTGCAATACATCGTGTGCTTCGGGAGCTCGCGTTGATCAGGGCCCACTCCTTAGGCATGCCCACTCATCTCCCCGTGCGTACAATACATTCGTATTGTACAAACGGGGAGAGGAGGCTATGGATTACCGTAATTGCAGCGCACACCTCGCCCATATTAAAGCGCAAATACGCGGCGAAATGCGCGCCGAAATTACCCCGTGTGAACATACCCCAAGAGTCACGACAGTGGAACAAAACTGACCACTGTACTTCGATCCTTTCCCTTCGCTGTCCTGTAGAAGAGATACCTCAGAGACTTGAACACAGTCCAGTTTTCCTTGTTGAGCTCAGTTTCCTCTTCTTCACTAAAAGGAGTGGTTTCCAGCTCTTTGCTTTCACTGAGTTTCCACAGTAATATTACAGCATCTGTAACACAAGGAAGAACAATACTCCAATTATCTATAGCCAGAAAAATCGGGCTGAATCGGCACACACAGAGACCAGCACCCACATGTACCTATAATGATCTATAATCCAGAGTGGTTTGTGCTAGAAGCACCTCAGTTTTAGGCTGATTTCACACGGTGTATAAGGCATGCTGAAATGTGTGTGTATTTCAAGAGAAAAATTTGTGCAATTTATACGAGGTTTCTACACTGTTTTAGGTCATTTTTCCCCAGCGTGTTTTGGGGCACTTAGACATCAAAAATATATCAGCCATGCAGAGCACAAAACACGCATAATTTGTGCATTTTTTCCAATCCCCAGCGACTCTCAATGGTAAAATTATGAGGGTGAAATATGCATCTGTGCACCAAGTATCGACATGCACTTTTATGCACTTTGTTTTATATAGGACGTGTTTTGGTTCAAAGGACCCATAAAAAGCGCATTGTGTCACAATGGTGCGTATTCACATAGAAAACAATGACGTGTATTAAAAGGGTTGTCTCACTACAGGGATTGCCTTTTATGTTAAAGATCTTACAAAAACAAGTCACTTTGCAATATGTGCCCATTAACAGTGTCCTCCCTATTCCTGGATATCCCCTCTTGTATGGGCGGCATCAGCTCATCAGGTCACTATAGCTACAGACCTGTTTGATCTATCCCGATAGGCTGCCAGCACTGGTTGCTATAGCTACAGACCTGTTTGATCTCTCCTGATAGGCTGCCAGCACTGGTTGCTACAGCTACAGACCTGGCTTCTTCTGCAGCCTAGTAGAAGCCAAAATCTGCCCCTGAATTCAAAAGTAAAATTGAGAAAACCGGAGTGAGGTGAGCTGAATCCATGTAATGAGACAACCCCTTTAAGTTTTGCAGATCAAAAATTACACACAATATGTAAACTCAGCCCTATTAATCTAGTCAGTGCTTCCACCTCCATGTGTGACAGCAGATAAACTCGCATTCATGATACAACTTACTGCAATAGAAGGCCGAAATGGCCCTAGCTAAGGGTTATCTCCAACAGCTAAGTGAAAGGTGCCAGTCACAAGCACGAAAGCATCTTTAATAAAGATATTTTATTTTATTTTTTTAAAGTTTCCAGGACATACTACATTCTGTATTATCTTTCTCCCTGTTTCAGAACCAAACTCCCCTCAAGGGAAATGTATCACCAATATTTTTTTCCATACTAATTACTAGATATGGATGCATATTTTCTTAGTGGTTTTTATTTTCTGATTGTAATTTTTTTTTTTTATTCCTTTTTCTGAATATTGTGCTATTATGCACCGTGGGGGGCGGATAAAGGCATCCATCCAACAGCTAAGCAATTCTAGACATTTTTGGTCAAGCAACAATTTTAACAACACAAACTAACCAAGGCCTGGTTCACATTCGCATCTGAAACTTCAATCTGAGCCTCCATCACATGGAACCGCACCCGTTTCAGTACGGACCCAAATGACTACATTAAAGGGGTTGTCTTGCTTACCATCTCCACCCGATGCCAAAATTTCCCCATTGGGAGAGAACCGGACAACATTGACGGCCTTGGTGTGACGAGTGAGACTGGCTAAAAACTCCACCACGGCTTTCCCTTCTTCATTCTTCTCCACCTTCCAGAGCTAAAAAACAGAAATGATAATCAGGAGACAAGGAGTGGAGGGTGGTGGTGACGTTACGCAGTTCTCTATGGATGCCTTTTCTTTTCTAGGCAGTCGATAAAACAGGAGCTGGAACTTGCATCGTGAGAAAATCCAACTGATACGGACATTTCAGGTTAAAGGTTAGTAAATATTCTCCTTCAGGAAAACACCATAAGGGTATGTTCACACAGTGTGTTGGGTCCGTGTGAACATACAGTACGTTCTTAGATGCTTTCTAGACGGACCCAAACACGCATCTAGCAATGATCAGTGCGATTTACGTATTGTGAGCCGCAATTAGTGATCCATAGCTCTCATAGAGAGCTATGGATTACTAGTCGTCTCCCCGTGCGTACAATACGATCGTATCGTACATGTGGGGAGAAAAGTGACATATGAATTGTTCACGGTGCTTACAATTCATGTCAAGGCCCCCCCCTTTTGAAGGTACACGCTGATAAGCGCGTACTTCCAAAACACCTGCCGTACTGAACGCGCCGCAATTACGCTGTGTGTACATACCCTAAAAGACGAAATACGTAGAGATGAGTGATCGCCGATGCATCTCGTCACGTCTTTTGGATCCATTCCAAGAAATGACATGTCAATTCTTGGTCTGAAAGATTCAGCAGGAGCCTTATATAACTATAGGGTGATGATCCTGCTGCATCCAACACACATCCAAACACACAGCTGCATGTTGGATCCGATCGCCACTGCGTTTTTGGATGCGATTTTCGGATCCACAAATGCCGTGTGAACATACCCTAAAAGGTGTTGGGAGATTTCGGGTGCGTTTACACAGCAGAGACCAAGTACCGGTCTGGAAATCCTGACCGGTATTTTGTTGGTTTTTTTTTACCATGTAAAGGGGCAGCTTTTGGCTGTGGTTTGCGGATTTAAGCCGTCCCCCATCCCCATTT
>JAODAL010013454.1:0-91261 GCA_025379985.1 Phyllomedusa bahiana | reverse complement strand
AACCCTTCCATGTATGGGGGAAAAGATTGCACATACCCCGAGAGCAATACAAGTTTCTGGGAAAATTGGCCCCTTTGGCTTTTTTACAAGCATCCAGAATTTCGGGGCTTACAGGTTGTTAGTCCCCTCACCTTTTAGACCCTTGGTGTTTGACCCCTTTTGTTTCTTTCTTCCCAATGGATTTTGGAATCCTTCCTCCTGTGTTACCTGTGCACCGGTACGGGGCTACTCTTCCCCCTTCCCCTTTTTTTGTACCCTTTTTTTTTTTTTGTCTTTTTTTAAAATTCCCAATATGACCAGGACTTTTAAACCTTTGGGGGACGGGGGTGTCCGGGTCTCTACTATTGCATTGCCTACATTTCCTTTTATTTTTGGGTAAACTGCCCGGGCAAAGTCTTTTGCTTGGGAAGGTTTATGTCTTACTCCCTCTTTTGTGTACATCTCAATGTTTTTTTTTTTTGACTGTACTTCCTCTACACCCATTTGCAAATGTTCCTCTTTTTTTGTAATGTAAAAAAATTTGGAAAATGCTTTAATAAAATCTATTATTGAAGAAAGAAAAAAAAACAAAAAAAAAACACAAGCCCACAATCAGCTCCGTATACAAAAAATTCTTTTTTTCTTTTGTGTAAAAGTAATAAAACATAAAAAACTATATCAAATTTTAAAAATTTTTTAATTTGTACCGACCCCCATAGTAAAGTTTTTCCCGTTTTTTACCCGAATGGCGAATACTGTAAAAATAAAAAGCCCCAAACCTGGCGGATTGTGCCCCCCCCCCCCCCCATTTTTTAGGGCCCCAAGCTAAAAAAAAAAAAATAAAAACCCGGGGCCCCCAAAATGAAAAATGCACTTTGGGGTACTTCTGGAAGGGGTTTTCACTGTTCTAGTATTTTTGGGCTTTGCAAATCGACATGGCCCCACCAATACCCCTGCTCCAAAACCAAAAAACCTCCCTCCCCCGTACACCCTGCATGCGCCCCAAAAAGCCCGTTTACCCATGAGGGGTTTTCCGAAATTGGAAGAAATTGGTAACACAATTTGGGGCTTTTATCTTGGATTTCCTTTTTAAAAATTAAACATTTTCAGCTAAATTTCAGATTATTGGAAAAAATATATATTTTTTTTTTTTTAGAGCCCAAAAGCAAAAAAAATTGTGAAACCCTGTGGGGTCGATATATCACTGCACCTGGAGATATTTTGTAAGGCTGTAGTTTCAAAATGGGGGCCCTTTTTGGGAGTTTTTTTATTTTTACCTTTGGGTTCCACAAACTGAAATGGGCCTTTAAAAAAAAAATTTTAAAGAAAAAAGAGACTCCCGAGTCCAGTTTGCTCCCCTACTGAGGTTTGTGGGGGGGCCAAAAAGGGATTGGGACCCATAGGGATACTCTGAAAATGTCGAACTGAGGAATCGTATTAAACGCATTTCCCCGGCAATTACTGTGTTCCATTGAAAAATGAAAAAAATTTGAAAATCTGAAAAAAAAGGGAAAATTTTGAAATTTCCTTCCCTTTGCTTTAATTTTGGAAATATCTAAAGGGTCAAAAACTTCTTAAATTTTTTTAAGGGGTGTAGTTTTTTTGAGGGGGTATTTTTTTGGGGGGTATCAAAACATACAGGGCCTTTTCAAACCCACTAGAAGGGAAAGGGGTCCTGAAAAAAATCTAATTTTCAAATTTTCTTAAAAAATTGTAAAAATTTAAAAATATTTTTTTAAACCCCCCTTTAAATGTGGTACCAAAAAAAAACCTTTTAAAAATGATCCCTCCACAGGAATATGGTAGATGCTAGTTATAAACTTTTTTGAGTGGAATAACTATCTGTCTTACACGCAGAAATTTTTGAACTTTGAAAATTGCTAATTTTTGCAAATTTTCATGATATTTTTATTTTTTTCACAAATAAACAAGGACTTTTTGGACCAAAATGTATTACTAACTTAAAGCACAATAACGAGTTGCTTTATTTCCACGCAATCTAATTTGCACTCACCTTTCACTCATGTGGCAAACTGAGCATACATCACACTCCAACACAGTCCAGGCACCCCAAAAAATTTGCTGTCACCACCTTCCTCAATAATCAAAAGAGAAGAAATCAGAGGGAAGGACTCACAGGATTAAACACTAGTGCACGCTAGCAGTCACAGGGTTAAACACTTTGATCATGGTTATGGATTCTTAGAGCATACAAGGACCAGAGTTATTAAAGTTTTAAGCTTTAATAAAAACAAGGTACAACGCTTATATAAAGTACAAAAAGAAAGGTACAATAATCTGATGTCACATTTACTGGCCGCAAAGCCAGTAACGCCCTGGTACAGGGGATCCTCAGGGCCCACCGCGGGCACAGATGGCAGTACTCACGGCGGGTAGCCGAAGTGCAGGACACTGGTGACGGATAAACGGATGCAGTAGCTGTTTAATGGAAGCACAGTCCCAGGGTGATAACAGATTACACAGCAGGAATAGCTGACTGGTGCAGCGACAGGAGTTCAGCAGGTATAAGGTGCGCTGGACAGCGCCGAGTAATGCAGACGTTTAGACAAAAGCTTAGCAGACACTCTGGAAACCAGGGGGTTAACAAGGCAGCAGCTTAGCAGCAGAGGTCTAGCTCTATTGAAGAACATCAACGAACTGACCCAGAGTCCAGGGAGGAAGTTCCTTATGAAGGAAAGGGTCAGAGGTCACGGGCAGGAAGCAGGAGCACTATGTGTATAAATGTCCGCAGGCTGGCGCGCACGCGCCCTATGGGGGTCCATCCAATGGGGAAGCCACAGTGGACGGACACGCATGGAAGCAGGGCCAGGTGAGTAATGCTGAGCAGAAGCAGGTGCAGAGCAAACTGACACAGCCGCTGTAAGCCCCACACAGGGAGCCACAGCAGACCCAGACACAGGGACACGGACATGACCGCGGTCCAAGGTACGGGCCGCGGCGCGATCCGTGACAGTACCCCCCCCTAAGCCCTCCCCTCCGGGCTAACCAGGTACCCCCATAATTGCTAGGGGTAACCACCTCCTCCTTGGTATCCCAGGAACTGTCTTCAGAGGAGGTGTCCAGAGATTCCCGGATTACTTCTTGAACCTGGGGGGCAGAAGCAGAATCAGTAGACAAGGGGAGAGGTGTCTTTACAGACCAGGAGCTCTTCTTGTGCTTGAGGGACCTCTTCAGGCAGCACAGCAGAAACGGGCAGGGTAACGGGTGGGCAGGACTGCACAGGATGGGCAGGCTTCAGGCAGCGAGAATGACATGGCTCGCCCCACTGGAGAACTTCACCCGTTTTCCAATCTAGGAATGGATTGTGACGCTGGAACCACGGTAGGCCAAGCAGGACAGAAACAGAAGCATTAGGCAAAACGTAGCACGAGATGTCCTCTTGGTGGGAACTTCCAATTCGCAGAGACAGAGGTTTGGTACGGTAGCGCACTGGTTCTTTCAGGATCTCCCCGTTGATGGAGGAGAAACGCAGCGGTTTATCCAGACAGGAGACAGGCAGGCAATACTTGTCAAGCAACGACGGGTGGATAAAGTTCTCAGACGAACCAGAGTCCAACAAAGCGGAAACTTGGATTTTAGTACTGGAATCAGAACAGAGAGTGACCGGGGTGGTCAGACGAGGAGCAGACGCATCTTTACTCAGAGACACCTAACCCACAACACCATGGCATGGAGGTTTCCGGGGCGCAGCAGGACGGACTGGGCAGTTCTTCAGATAGTGCTTGGGACTGCCACAGTACAGACACAGGTTCAGACTGCGCCGGCGAGTGCGTTCCTCTAGGCTTAGATGGGCGTGATTCACCTTCATAGGCACCTCTTGTGGGAACACAGGTGCCTGGTGAGGTAGACTTGGGGGTGAAGGTACAAGGCGAGGCGAAGACTTGCGAGGACGGAAGGGCGGTGACTGCTGGCGAAGCTCTAGCTTTCTTTCAGAAAAACGTATGTCGATTTTCGTAGCTAGAGCAATGAGGTCGTCCAGGTTACTTGGTAGGTCCCGACCAGCCAGTTCATCCTTGATGCGCCCAGCGAGGCCCCCCCAGAAGGCTGCAACAAGGGCCTCGTTGTTCCAGGCAAGTTCTGAAGCCAGGGTACGAAACCGGATGGCATACTGGCCCACAGTGGATTCGCCTTGGCAGGAACGTAGCAGAGCAGATGCCGCGGAGGTATTGCGCCCAGGTTGTTCAAAAATTTTCTGGAAGGCAACCAGGAATTCTTGGATGTCCCCTGTCAGCGGATCCCCTCTCTCCCAAAGGGGTGAGGCCCAGGCCAAGGCTTCACCTGAGAGCAGGCTGATTATAAACGCCACCTTTGCTCTATTGGATGGAAACTGGTGTGCCAGGACCTCGAAGTGTATGGTACCCTGGTTGATGAATCCGCGACATGTATGAGGATCTCCATCGTAACGGGCAGGCAGAGGCAGTTGCAGGCTGGGACTGAACATGGCAGCAGGCGGCGGGACCACAGCAGGTGGTGGAGCTGGCGTAGATGCAACTTCATCCAGACGTGCGGTAACTGTAGCTTCTGGAAGAGTTGCTCCAGGTGTGTGCCATGACGGTTAATTACAGCTACCAGGTCAGGCAGAGTCACTCCGGCGGGATTCATTTAGTATGGTCAGTTCGTACTGTCACGTTTACTGGCCGCAAAGCCAGTAACGCCCTGGTACAGGGGATCCTCAGGGCCCACCGCGGGCACAGATGGCAGTACTCGCGGCGGGTAGCCGAAGTGCAGGACACAGGTGACGGATAAACAGATGCAGTAGCTGTTTAATGGAAGCACAGTCCCAGGGTGATAATAGATTACACTGCAGGAATAGCTGACTGGCGCAGCGACAGGAGTTCAGCAGGTATAAGGTGTGCGGGACAGCGCCGAGTAATGCAGATGTTTAGACAGAAGCTTAGCAGACACCCTGGAAACCAGGGGGTTAACAAGGCAGCAGCTTAGCAGCAGAGGTCTAGCTCTATTGAAGAACATCAACGAACTGACCCAGAGTCCAGGGAGGAAGTTCCTTATGAAGGAAAGGGTCAGAGGTCACGGGCAGGAAGCAGGAGCACTGTGTGTATAAATGTCCGCAGGCTGGCGCGCGCGCACCCTATGAGGTGCACACACACGCTGGGGAAGCCACAGTGGATGGACACGCATGAGTAACGCTGAACAGAAGCAGGGGTAGAGCAAACTGACACGGCCACTGTAAGCCCCACACAGGGAGCCACAGCGGACCCAGACACAGGGGCACAGACATGACCGCGGTCCATGGTACGGGCCACGGCGCGATCCGTGACATCTGACTTACAAACATGCAATTACAGTTATAAAATAAAAAGGGAGAAACTCTTAGAAAATACCTAATGCTTACAGGAGATATTCTTTTCAGTTCCTGGGAGCAAGGAAGGAAAAATGGATCTCAGCTCAGCTGATGGCTAAACTCCCACGCTGTGAACGCAGTTTGCTATTTGGAAATATTTTACAACCTGCACAATTAGTTCATGTTTCAGAGCTGCCCATGAGCTCATTTGTTGTGCTGACTGGCTGATTAGATTATAAAAGGGGAAGTACAATTCATATCTAGTTATATGTGTCCCTTAATTGACCCATTATAATATGGATGGGGTTGTCAAGATTGGATGGGAATATAGACAAAATTGTTGATTCCTTTCTGTTGAGGCAAAAAAAAAAAAAACCCACAATGGTCACTGACATAACTTGAAACTGACAAACGTTATTATAAATTTAAATTTACTGAAAATCAACTAATGAAAATCATACATTGCTTTTGAGTTGTGGTTCAACTGAAAATTAAAAAAAAATTAAACTGGTCTGGACAAAAATGATGGTATCTTAAAATTTTGTTGCACAAACTTTTGAAGCAATTGCCACAAAATGATTCTTGTAACTCTCAACGAGACTTCTGCCCCTGTCCACAGGTATTTGGCTGACTCCTCCTGGGCAAACTGCTCCAGCTGTCTCAGATGTGAAGATTCCTTCTCCAAACTGCATGATTTAACACCTTCCACAGTTGAATAATAGGATTTAGGTCAGGGCTCATAGAATATCACTTCAAAATAGTCCAACAAGACCTGCGACTGAAACCAGGCTTTCTGACAATGGGCAGCACATTTTGCTCTGTAATGCCTTGATAGTCTTGATATTTCATTGTACCCTGCACAGATTAAAGACACTCTGTGCCAGATGGAGCAAAGCAGCCCCAAAATATAACGGAGCTTCCTCCATGTGTCACAGTAGTACAATGTTCTTTCTCTTTGCTATGCTTCATTTTTGTGTCCTTGTGAACATAATGTAACTTGTGTCTTGCCAAAAGCTTCAGTTTGTGTCACCTGTCCAAAGGACATTCTATCAGAAGCTTTGAGACTTGTCAATATGCATTTTGGCAGATTTCAGTCTTGCTTTTTTATGATTTGCTTTCAACAGTGGTTTCCTCCCTGGCTGTCTTCCATTGAGTCCAATTTGGCAAAGACATCGACAAACAATGTGATATGAAAATGATGAACCTTGGCATTCAACAGTTGTTCTGGGCTCTTTGGTTATATTTCGTATTATCTGTATTTTCAATTTATCAATTATCCTCTTGTGGCTACACTGGCTAAATTATGACCTTACAATTTGTAGATATGTGCAAAACCTGTTAGTAATAGGTACATCAACTTGTTTGCAGGTGGTCTTATAGCCTTTACTTTTAACAAGTTTTTCTATAATTTTCTTCCTAATTGGCTGAGACAACTCTCTCCTTAGGCTATGTTCACATGGCTTATTTTGGGATGGATTTCAGCCCATAATTCGTCCCAGTCATTACGTTAATCCACAGTTCTCATAAAGAACTATGGATTCGGTTCCCTATCCCAGCTAGTGGAAATCATAGCGAGCGGGGAGAAAGTGACATGTCAATTATTCACGGCAGCGTAACGCGCCCCATGGATAATTGAGATGTCTATGGGGCGGCGAACTAGCCGCCCCTCCCAACCCTCCACCTAGCCTTGCTGCTGAGCAAACGAAAAATCCGATTCCCGCAATTACGCCATGAATAAGCCTGTGAGGTGAAACATCAGCTCGCTTCCTGTGCTTCAATGTTTCAGTGTATCGGTACATACCATGTTACCAAAACAGCACAGTGATACCAATTTTCACCTTGAATAGGCAATCTGGGACTTCCTACTGGACAAGTTTGAAGACACCTGTGATGAAACTTACAGCACATACATTCGTTTAGCATGTCCCTATGGTCAAATTATTTTCAGTTTCATTATTTTTTTTCTTTTGGTTAAACCATAATTCAAACACAATTTCCGATTTTCTTTCATTGATTTTCAATTAATTAAAATGTATTATTATTTTTGTCAGTTTCAAGTTATTTCAGTGATCATTGTGGGTTTTTCTTTTTAAAGGAAGGATACAATTTTGTCCACATCTGTATGATATTTTTTGTTGTTTAACCTTGCTTTTAATGAAAGAAATATTATCCATATAGTGTAAGACATTAAAATAGTAAAACCGGACATACAAGAAACGAAACTATAAACAAATATTAAAGACACAGACAAATGTCATCAAAGAAGGTTTTTTAGTTAAAAACATATATGAACATAATAAATCTTGTCAAAAAATCCGGAAAACACAAGAACATAAAGTATACTGTGCCGGGGATGTGTACCCTAAGTTAAGTAGGAAATTGCAAAAGAAGGACCAATATGTAACACGTATAAAAATTTCTTTAACGTTGTTCAGGTGCTTTGCTAAACTTTGATTGATGGGATGACCACAATTAATATATATTAGAAATAGTAATAATGAATAAAAGTAGTGAGGAAGAGAGCACTCGACGGGGAAGACGCCAATCAGAAATATTTAACATTACAAGGTTTTAATAATCTATAATATTATGTTTATAAATTATTATTTATTTATTTATTTATTTTTTACACTTTTTATGTTTTTTACTTTTTTTTTTTTTTTTTTGTTTTAAATACCATTTTGAAAGGGAGAACTGTATTTATTTTTTTTTTGTGTTTACACTTGGTGATGTATTTACGGCTTTCAGCATATATGCTAAAAAATTATAATCGGTGTTCAGTCTGACAAGGGCAGTCGATAAGGACAAGCACACACTAGTACTGTCCTGATCACTGGCTTGTTACACAAAACAGTCATGGGGCTACTCTAGGTCCCTGGCTGACTGTGCAGCTTGTTCCCCGGGCTATGTGGGTGTCAGCCGGGCCATTCTCCAATCACAACGACAGGTGGGAAAAACACCTTTGATTCGCGATCTGCTGAGTGACAATCGCGGCTAATCAAAGGGTTTAAGAAGCACTGAACAAGCGGGGAGGTCTGCAGGGAGCCTGTACTGGATAAGGGCTGGGTAGTACAGCCCCGGAATCTCAGCAATGTTGCGGCGCCTCGGAGCCACAAAAACTTGATGTTTGCAGCGACGCCAACAGACACGTAGATTCGCTGCAGGATGAATGACTGAAATGCCCGACGTCAAAAGACCGAGTGGGCCGCCGGTGGTAAGGTTAAGGAAGTTAAATGAACCTAATGAAAACAATAACTCGGGTAAAACCAATGTTGGCGGGACCGGCCTACCGCGACTCTCCTTGCGGGCGCCTGCCGCAGCTCCGCCCCGGTCCACAGGACGAGTGCCGCCGCTGCTCGGGTGGTCGGGCGGCGGGCGCACTCGCCCTCCGGCGCGTCAGTACTCACCCGGCCGCGCTCCTGTGTCCCTGCAGTCTCCTGCTGTCCGGTGCACGCGTCCCTGTGATCTAATGCACGCGCGCGCCGGCTCTGTGAGATTTAAAGGCGGCAGGTGCGCCGGTTAACATTGCCCGGGCACTGCCTCTATTTCACATGGGCGCTTCCGCCCGCCCCTGCCGGATCTTTAGTGCTCTTGCCTATCGAGAAAGCGTTCCTATTGTCTCGTCCTGATCTACAGTTTTGTAACGTAACCATAGCTTCGGTCTCTTGACCACGAATCTCTGCGCCTGCTGAATCGCCTGCCTTACTCCACAGACCACGAACCATTAGCTGCTGCCCTGACCTTCTGCCTGTCCAGACTACGAGCCTGCCTGACGATTTTGCACCCCGCTTTTACTTCGAGCTGCACCGCAAGCATGTCACGTCAGGAGGTAAAGGTAACGACCTGGTAGACTCCCGCCGCAGCAAGAGTCCATCCCGCTTTGCGGCGTGCTATGGTGAAAAAACCGGGACCTACTTAGATTCCGTTCACCTGGCCGTGGCTTACACCATCGCTTGTGGTGGTCCAGTGGATCCACTTACCGCAGAGTTTCGGAAAAGTAAAACAGTAGATCCGGCCCATCGGATCCCGCACAACGTACCGCAGCACCAGTGTGGGGACTACTCTCTTACGATGGTGACCCGACTGTACTCAGACAACTGGCCAAAGCCAGGGGCAACCAGCTGGATCATTTGTCCGCTATGGAGCAGCAGTCATCAACGCCCAAGCAGCAACACTCCACCTCCTCCTGTGGCCACTCCGCTCTGGCGGATTTCCACCGGCTCCGTTGGGGACCCAAGCTACGTTTGGTCGCTGCCTGCCACACAAAATTTGACGGGTTTGATCCCAAGCTCTGCTAGCGGGTTCCTCACCCAGTGACCATGACATTGAGTAATTGGATGGGACCAAATTTCCTGTCAGGAACGTTCCAAGGTGGCGTTTGTGGTCAGGCCTGTTGTCCGGGAAGGCCCTCGGCCTGGGCTTACACCTCTATGGGACAGGAGCGATCATGTGACTGCGATCTGCATGCCCTTCCCCTCGTGAATTCCGCAGTGTCTATCGAGGAGCCATGCCCGCAGCATCTTTGCGGGAAGACGGCATCTTGAACCTACGCCAGGGTGAAACTTCAGTAGGAAGAGTCACGTTACAGTTTCGCACCATGGCATCAGAGTTGTCCTGGAATGACACCGCCCTGCGCGCCACCTTTAAGGAAAAAGGCTTTCCAGGCAGTATCAACGACGCCCTGCCGAAAGAGATTTGCCATCTCTCTTAAGCGAATTAATCCACCTGGCCACTATGCATGGATGGTGCGCTTCGAAGAGATGGCAAGAAGAGTCCGCCATAGATCGCGAAACCTGGCGCAGACCCCGCCATCTTGCCACGCCTGCTCCGGTGGTTGTTTTTTTTTTTTTTCCAGAGACCTCACTGCCCGCTTCCTCTACACATCTGAGGAGGATCCCATGCATGTGGAATCAAGTCCCAACATTTTCCTGGAGCAGGAATCTATCCCGTCGGGTGCACAGAAGCTATTGGTCTGTTTTAACTGCGCCGTCCGGATAATTTTTCGGGCGGAGCTGTCCGCTTCGCCCCCAGATTTCCGGAGGAAACGCCCGCACCTAGGCTATGTTGGGGAGGAATCCCTAGGTGAGAACTCTTCCTCCACCTTGCCCTGACTCTATGCGGTGGAGCTCAGGACTGATCGGGTCTTGTATTCCAGGCTCTGCGTTCCTGGACTCCCGGTTCTATTCCGCCGGGAACTTTCATCCACGCCGCCACTTGTTTTCCAACTACGTTTACAGCTTCCTCGTGGTTAGTTCTGAGAAGCCCGTCTTGGTGATATCCATCCGTCACAGGGGAGCCTGCTTGGAGACGCCATTCGGTACACGGAACCAAGCCGGTGAACCCTCACGTGGGACCCTGCTTAAGGAGAAGATCTCCTCTCTACATACTGTTCTCGGTCTTCCTCTGTCGATCCTGTTGGGCATCCGTCGGCTGCAAGCGCCATGCCCACTAGCTTTATTGGATGAACAGGCGAGGTCATGCGGCTGGGGACCCTGACTCTGGAACTCTTTCGGTGGCAACTCGCCCCCGGTGCGCTCGTTCCCTTCCCAACCAGTTTTCCTCCAGGCCTCTGCCAGGTTTGCCTACGGAATACCAGGATTTAAGGCGGACGTCTTCTCTGGAGAGAAGCAAGGCGAGAAGATCATTCGCCTCTTCGCCCTATGATGATTCTATCGATCTACTGCCCGGGAGCCAGTCCTCCTAGGGCAGGGTTTACCTCCTGTCCCGGTACCGGGAGACCCAGGCCATGGTTCGACTACTTTCGAGAACAACCTGCAGAAGGGCTTTATAGCAAACTCTCCTCCCGGCGGGGGCAGGATTTTTCTTCGTGCAGAAGAAAGAATGGCTCTTTTTTACGGCGCTTGTATCGACTTTACGGGGGCTTTAACAAAATCAGGTGTATAAAACCGCTTCCCTTGGGGGCTGATCACGGAACTGTTTGAACGGCTTCGCAGGAAGCAAAAATTTTCTCCAAGTTTGACCTGCGAGGGAATCTACAACCTCATCCGCATTCCGAGAGGGGGATGAGTGGAAGACTGCTTTTAACCAAAACACGGAATGGACACTTTGAATATCTCGTAATGCCCTTCAGTCCTGTGCAATGCCCAAGCAGTTCTTTCCAAGAATTTGTGACGATATCTTCCGGGATCTCCTTTCACATCCGTGTGTCGTGGTCTTACCATAGACGACATTCTGGTGTTGTCTGCCGATGTGGAGAACTCATTCGCTCTCATGTCTGCCTGGTATTGGAGCGGCTTCGTTGACAACCCACTCTACGCTAAGATTAGAGAAATGTCTCTTCCACCAGGACCAGCCTCCCGTTCCTTGGTTATCGTCATCTAGGACCGCGGGTTACAATGGATCCTGCAAGTTGTCGGCTGTCTTGCAGTTGGCCCCACCCGGCCGGGGGGCCTACGAGCTATACAACGCTTCCTGGGCTCTCGTCGAATTACTATTGTCAGTTTATCCTGCATTATTCTACCTTGGTAGCACCTATCATTGCACTTACCAAGAATGAACTCCAAACCCTACGCCATAGTGGCCGCGCCAAGGGCGTAAAGGCATTTGCTCAAACTTAAGGCAGCCATCGCCTCTGCGCCCGTCCTGACCAGGACTTGATTCAGAGAGCCAGCTCTTTCTTGGAGGTGTGGATGCCTCCCTCGGTCGGGGCTGGCGCAATTCTTATGCAGAAAGGGACCTAAAGGCAGCATGGTCACCTGTGGCTTTCTTCTCCAAGACATTTCTCCAATGCGGACGAGAAATTACACCAGTCGGAGGGACCGGGTGTTGCTGGCTATCAAGCTAGACCTAGAGAGTGGCCGATATCTTCTGGAAGGCGCACGCTACCCCTGCACCATTTACTCCGACCATAAAAATCTTCAATACCTCCAATCGGCCCAATGCACTCACAACCCACGTCAAGGCCAGGGTGGTCCCTGTTCTTCTCGTGCTTCAATTTCCAGATACATTTTTGGCCAGCAGAGAAGATATCATGGCCGCATGCGCTTCCGTGTCTCCGATGTGTTGGGTGGAGGAGGGCACGCCCCACCATATAATTTCCCCTTGAACGCGATGATCTCGATGGCTCCAGTGTAGATCTGCGAAAGGTTCCTCCAGGAAGACTTATGTCTTGACACTTGAAATGGGGACACTGTTTCTCTTGTGGCTTGGTCACTCCAGGAGCACGCAAAAATCCTTCCTCCTAATCTCTCATTTTTTACTGGTGGCCAAGAGACTTGCTAGGGTCATCAAAGGATTTCAGTGAAGTCCTGCGTTATTGTGCTCGTCATCAAGATCTCCTCGCCACAAACCCGAGGGTTTGCTCCAGCCTCATGCCCAATCCCTAGGGCCCCTTTGGACTCATGTTGAGGCAAATGGATTTCGTCACGGATCTGCCTCCCTCTTCGCGGGCAACACGGGTCATTGGGTGGGTCGCGGTCGTTTTTCGAAGATGGCGCACTTTATCGTTGCCTGGGGCTGCCCGCGGCCCCCCCAGTTGGCCAGCCAGTTTTTTTCTACATTAATCTTCGCCTACACTGACTTCAGCTGAAGACATTGTCTTGGATCGGGGGGTCCAAATTTGTGTCGAGTTTTGGTGGGTCCTCTGCTCACGGTTACAGGTGAACCTCGAGTTCTTTCCGCCTACCACCCTGCAGACGAACGGCCAAGAGAGGCATCAATCAGATCCTGGGGGGCTATTTACTGACATTTTCTCTCGGCTCGGACAGGATACTGGGCCATGCTTGATTCTTTGGGCGGAGTTTTCCTATAACTCCCTGGAGTCAGAATCCACTGGCTACCTCGCCATTTTTCAATCGTCTGCATGGGCCAGCCATCCCACCCTCCATTACCAATGTTCTCCACCATCAGAATAGTACAGTGCCGGGCGCGGATACTTTTGCCAAGATATGGTGTCCATTTGGAAACAGACGCGCCTATCTCTGCAGATTGCATCTGCACGCAATCGAAGGTCAAACGCGGACAAGAATAGAAGGACCCTCCCCAGTGTTGTTCACTGGCGACAGGTTGGCTCATCGGCCAGATATATACGGATGAAGATCCCCACGTAACAAATTGGGGGCTGCGGGGACCCCCGGTATGTCAGGACCATTTGAGTATCGCCCGCATCAAACCGGATGCTACAAACTGCGGCTCCCAAACCACAATGCGTATTCTCAACTCCTTCCATGTCTCCTTGTTTGAGCCTGTGGTCCAGAAACCGTTTTTCCCGAGGAATCAAGCCTCCATCTTCTGAAGCGGAGGCCGCCAACATCTTCACTGGTTTTTTAGTTCAAAAATAAAAAAAATAAAAAAAAAAAAAAAAATTTAAAAAAAAAAAAAAAAAAAAAAAAAAAATGGCATCCTAGACATAGAGGACCATCAGGGGAAGGCGGGTTGGTATTTCCTGATCGACTGGAAGGATTTTGGCCTGAGGAGAGATCGTGGGAGCCGGAGGACAACATCATGGACGTGGAAAAGTTGGCTTTTTTTTTTGCAGAGATTCCTCAGGCCCGGATGAAAGGGAGGGCTATGGGGGGGGTGTTCGTGGGGGTGGGTACACTGTTGCAGCACCGGCGCCGACGACTCCTCATTCGGGCGCGCCAGCAGCTCAATGCCCGTTCCCCGGGACGTGTTGCCGCCGCTGCCCGGGTGTCGGGCGGCGGGGCGCACTCGCCCTCCGGCGCAGTCAGTACTTACCCCCCCCACCCCGGTCTAGCGCTCCTGTGTCCCTGCAGGTCTCCATGCTTGTCCGCAGTCGCGCGTTCCTGTGATCTAATGCTGCCCCCCCCCCGCGCGCGACGGCTCTGTGAGATTTAAAGGGGCAGGGTGCGCCGGTAATTGCTGCGGCATTGCCTCTATTTCACCTGGGAGCTTCAGCCCGCTCCCTGCGCGATCTTTAGTGCCTTGCTATCGAGAAGGCCGTTCCCTATTGTCTGTTCCTGATTACCGTGTACGTGCTTTACCCTAGCTTTACGATCTCTTAGACCACGAATTCTTCTGCCGCCCTGCCCTGAACGCCTGCCTGTCCACGTACCACGAACCACGAACCATAGCTGCCTGTACTGACTTCTGCCTGTCCCCGACTACGAGCCTGCCTGACGGATTTTGCCACCACGCTTATTACTTCGGTGCCAACCGAAAGCAGTCACCAGTTCAGGGGGTTTACCGACCCCTGGTTAGACTCCGCGCAGCAAGTCCATCCCATGCTTTGCGGCGGGCTCTGGTGATGATGCAAAACCGGGACCTACCTTGAGGATTTCCGTTCCTGGCGTGGCTTACACCATCGCTTGTGGTGGTCCAGTGGATCCACTTCCGCGTCCGGAACCGTAACAACCACTTTAGTCCTGCTGCTAATGTCGTGGTGCCCTTCAGGAGTCTTGTGGAGTCTGAGCTGTTCTGGTGTCACCAGGAGGTTACACATAGTATGTTGCGTTTTGGATCTGAAAATCGCATCCGAAAACACAGCGTCGATTGGATCCAACACGGATCAAACACACAGTTGCGTTTTGGATGCAGCAGGATCGCACCCTACAGTTTTAAATAGGGCGTCTGCTGCATCTTTTGGATCAAGAATTGACATGACAATTCTTCGTAGAGAACGGAAACCGAAAGACACAAGTAAAACACGTATTGGCATAGTTGGAACTTTTGAAAATGAAAAAGCAGGAGATTGAAGAGGGCGGTGCGCTTATCGCAAAAAAATTGCATGGACACACCCATCTTTTGTGTGTCACGCCCCTTCAATAAGCCACACCCAATCCACCTAACTGCATAATGGCTTTGGAAGAAAGCCAGGTAGATGCCCTTATAGCCAGGTAGTGGCCCCCCATAACCAGGTAGTGCCCCTTACAGGCAGGTAGATGCCCCCTTGTAGCACGGGAGATGCCCCGCGTTGGGAGCCAGGTAGTTGCCCCCTTTAGTAGACAGGTAGTTGCCCCCTTTAAGAGTCAGGTAGTTGCCCCCTTTAGTAGTCAGGTATGTAGTGCCCCCTTTAGTAGCAGCCAGGTAGGTAGTGCCCCCTTTAGTAGCCAGCCAGGTAGTTGCCCCCTTTAGTAGCCAGCCAGGTATGTTGCCCCCATTGTAGCCAGCCAGGTATTGCCCCCATTGTAGCCAGCCAGGTAGTTGCCCCCATTGTACGCCAGCCAGGTATTGCCCCATTGTAGCCAGCCAGGTAGTTGCCCCCATTGTAGCCAGCCAGGTAGACCCCCCCTCATTGTAGCCAGGTAGTTCCCCCTTTAATAGTCCAGTAGTTGCCCCCTTTTAGTAGTCAGGTAGTGGCGCTCTTTGGTAGTCAGGTAGGTAGTGCCCCCTTTAGTAGCCAGCAGGTAGTTGCCCCCATTGTAGCCAGCCAGGTAGTTGCCCCCATTGTAACATACATGCCAACTCTCCCGTTTTTGGCGGGGGGGGGTCCCGCTATTTGGGGGTCCCCCCCGCCCTCCCGGGGGAGATGGCATTCCTCCCACCGCCAGCAGGCAGCGGTGGTCCTTTAAATGACCGCGGCACCGGAGTAGCGCTGGTGCGCTACTCTGGCGCCGCCGGTCCGTTCCCACAGGCGGGTGAAGCGGGCGCGGCGCCTGCTTCACCCGCCCGGAACCTCGCTGAGCAGGGAGGAGCAGGAGGGATCGCTCCCTCCTGCCTCCTCTCCCTGTATGTACGGCGCCGCTGTGCGCCGTACACACATGTCAGCGTCACAGAGGAAGTGACGCGCGGCTGCACTCACTTCCCCTGTGACGCTGAGGAGATCGGCTGGAGCTGGCCGCTCTGCAGGAGCCTGGTCAGGTAAGTGGATTTTATTATTTTATTTTTATTAGTTTTAGGGGGGCACTGTCTGGCTACAATGGGGGGTCTACCTGGCTACAATGGGGGGGGTCTACCTGGCTACAATGGGGGGGGTCTACCTGGCTACAATGGGGGCAATACCTGGCAACAGAGGGGGCACTACCTGGCAAACAATGGGGGCACTACCTGGCAACAGAGTGGGCACTACCTGGCTAACAATGGGGGCACTACCTGGCTAACGATGGGGGCACTACCTGGCTACAATGGGGGGGCACTACCTGGCTACCGATGGGGGCACTACCTGGCAACAATGGAGGCACTACCTGGCTACTAATGGGGGCACTACCTGGCAACTAAGGGGGCACTACCTGGCTACAATGGGAGGTCTACCTGGCAACAATGGAGGCACTACCTGGCAACAGAGGGTGGCACTACCTGGCTACAATGGGGGGGTCTACCTGGCAACAATGGAGGCACTACCTGGCAACAATGGGGGCACTACCTGGCTACAATGGGGGGTCTACCTGGCAACAATGGAGGCACTACCTGGCTAACAATGGGGGCACTACCTGGCAACAATGGAGGCACTACCTGGCTACTAATGGGGGCACTACCTGGCTACTAAAGGGGGCACTACCTGGCTACAATGGGGGGTCTACCTGGCAACAATGGAGGCACTACCTGGCTACAGAGGGGGCACTACCTGGCTACAATGGGGGCACTACCTGGCAACAATGGAGGCACTACCTGGCAACAATGGGGGCACTACCTGGCTACAATGGGGGGTCTACCTGGCAACAATGGAGGCACTACCTGACAAACAATGGGGGCACTACCTGGCAAACAATGGGGGCACTACCTGGCAACAATGGAGGCACTACCTGGCTACTAAAGGGGGTCTACCTGGCAACAATGGAGGCACTACCTGGCTACAGTGGGGGCACTACCTGGCTACAATGGGGGGTCAGGTAAGTGGATTTTATTATTTTATTTTTATTAGTTTTAGGGGGGCACTGTCTGGCTATAATGGGGGGTCTACCTGGCTACAATGGGGGGGGGTCTACCTGGCTACAATGGGGGGTCTGCCTGGCTACAATGGGGCAATACCTGGCAACAGAGGGGGCACTACCTGGCTAACAATGGGGGGCACTACCTGGCAACAGAGAGGGCACTACCTGGCTAACAATGGGGGCACTACCTGGCTAACAATGGGGGCACTACCTGGCTACAATGGGGGGGCACTACCTGGCAACAATGGAGGCACTACCTGGCAACAATGGAGGCACTACCTGGCTACTAATGGGGGCACTACCTGGCTACTAAAGGGGGCACTACCTGGTTACAATGGGGGGTCTACCTGGCAACAATGGAGGCACTACCTGGCTACAAATGGGGGACTACCTGGCTACAATGGGGGGTCTACCTGGCAACAATGGGGGCACTACCTGGCAACAATGGGGGCACTACCTGGCTACAATGGGGGGTCTACCTGGCAACAATGGAGGCACTACCTGGCAACAATGGGGGCACTACCTGGCTACAATGGGGGGTCTACCTGGCAACAATGGAGGCACTACCTGGCTACCAATGGGGGCACTACCTGGCTAACGATGGGGGCACTACCTGGCAACAATGGAGGCACTACCTGGCTACTAAAGGGGGCACTACCTGGCTACAATGGGGGGTCTACCTGGCAACAATGGAGGCACTACCTGGCTACAGAGGGGGCACTACCTGGCTACAATGGGGGGTCTACCTGGCAACAATGGAGGCACTACCTGGCTAAAGAGAGGGCACTACCTGGCTACACTGGCGGGGTCTACCTGGCAACAATGGAGGCACTACCTGGCAACAATGGGGGCACTACCTGGCTACAATGGGGGGTCTACCTGGCAACAATGGAGGCACTACCTGGCTAACGATGGGGGCACTACCTGGCTACAATGGGGGGCACTACCTGGCTACAATGTGGGGCACTACCTGGCTACAATGGGGACACTACCTGGCAAAAATAGAGGCACTACCTGGCTACTAAGGGGGGCACTACCTGGCTACTAAAGGGGGTACTACCGGGCTACAATGGGGGCACTACCTGGCTACAATGGGGGGTCTACCTGGCAACAATGGAGGCACTACCTGGCTAACAATGGGGGAACTACTTGGCTAACAATGGGGGCACTACCTGGCTAACAATGGGGGCACTACCTGGCTACAGAGGGGGCATCTACCTGGCAAACAATGGGGGCATCTACCTGGCAACAGGGGGGGGCACTACCTGGAAATCAATGGGGGCATCTACCTGGCCAAACAGAGGGGGCACTACCTGGCAAACAATGGGGCATCTACCTGGCAAACAATGGGGGCACTACCTGGCAAACAATGGGGGGGGCATCTACCTGGCTACAAATATGGCTCTACCTGGCTACAGAGAGGGCATCTATTTTGGCTACAAGGGGCATCTACCTGCCTGTAAGGGGCACTACCTGGTTATGGGAGGCTACTACCTGGCTATAAGGGCATCTCCCGGGCTTTCTTCCAAAGCCGTTTTAGTTAGGGGGAGTAGGTGTGGCTTTTTGAAGGGGGTGGCTCCATCAAGATGGGGTGGCTTTCCTGCTTTTTCATTTTCAAATTTGGGAACTATGCATTGTAACCAGCCGGTATTGCCCCCATTGTAGCCGCCCAGGAGACCCCCCCCCCATTGTAGCCGGCAGAGCCCCCCATGTAGTTAATAAAAATAAAAAAAAAAATTCCCATTACCTGACCAGGCTCCTCCCCTCCCGGCCGGTTCCGCCCGTCTCCTCCGACACGGGGGGAATGAGAGCATCGCGGTCATTTCCCTCCCCGTGTCTTGTGTCCCGCGGCCAGGAGCCAGACATACAGGGGGAGGGGGAGCGTCCCCCCTGCCTCCCCCCACCCACAGTGAGCCCGGGGGGGCGGTGAGCGGACCCTTGCCCTGCTTCACCCGCCCGGGGGAAAGGGGCCCGGCGGGCGGCCCGGAATAGGAAACCAAATTTCCGGCCCCGCGGCCTTTTAAAAAGGACCCCCGCGCAACTCCACCGGGGGCGGGGGGGGGGGGGGGGATCCCAAATGGGGGGGACCCCCCCCCCCCCCCAAAAAGGGGGAGAGTTGGATGTAGGTTTTCACCCATAAAAAAATTAATAACCAGGAAAAAAAACCGCACTGTAAACCACGCCTAAAAGCTTCAAGAATGACACGACACTTCTTTTTCAGTGCTTCCAAAGAAGCGGTAAAACCTCATTGTGTTAAACTACCATGATTTAAAAACCTAGGACTCAATGAAAAAAAATGGGGGGCTTTTGGCGAGGTTTTGGGGCGGGGTTAACACCCCAAAAACCTCGTCCAAAACCATAAAAAAAGCCGTGTGAACATACCTTAAAAAGACAGTGACTGATTAATACACAATATACAAGGTGTCCAATATAACAACACAGTTGCTGTAAAAACCCAATAGCTATCCTTTAATTTTTAATCATCCCAGACACATGAAAGCTGGAATCTGATTGGTTCTTTGGCCTCACACATCTGAGGCCAATGGAGCCTGACAGGACTCAGGGCACGTGAAAAGGCGCGGTTAGGGCACCCTTTCGTCACGTGTCTATCCAAAACCTCATTTAGTTAAAAAGCCCGCCCCCTTTCTGACGCTATTGGTTGTGATGACCCTTCGCTCCCGTTATCCCGGGAATGAGCAGGGGAAAAAGGAGGACAGGAGGGGGGCACGGGCACCGGGGGCTGATCCTCGGGGGCCCTGTAACCACGCTGTTACCCCGTCTCTGGGAGCCGGCATGGGGCGGGAGCGGGATCCGACCCCTGGTCTATGGCCTTTATAAGGGAGCCGAGAGCCCGGGCGCAAACCCAGCAGAGCGTAGCCCCGGGTCCCAAGGCCACCCCCCTTACTTCACCCGGCAGGTGAGCTGAGGGGGCGGGGGGGACGAAAGGGGGACCTTAATAATGACTCGCGATCCTGGTCCGCCCCATTCCTGCCCCGGGGCCCGACTGTGAAAACAGATAAATGCTCTGCTACACAGGAGCATTTTAATGTACAGGGGGTAAATACCCCACAGTCCCATGTTTAATTCTCACCCCCCCTTTAGGACGCCGATTGTAGCGTTAATCGTCCCAAACCCTCAACCCCGCAGGTGCTGAAATTTCACCCTTTAAGGTCTGAGATCACTTCATACTGCTGGACTCCCCACTACTAGGTGTCTAAAGCGTTGTGGAGGGCCCCCTCACACTATGGCGCCTGAAAAAAATTGGGGGGGGCCAAATCATTGGGCGCCTGCTCCTGTGCTGCACCTCTGCCGGCACCGTTGGCTTTTTCCTGGGCGAGGCAGTCCCTTGCGGGCCGGGCCCAGTCCATAGCTCCCATGGCCCCATGAAGTGACATACTTGCTACAGAACCTGTGTAGATCTGCTTCAAGAACCGAGTTATTACAGCTCCGTTGTAGAGGTCTATGGCCTCTTTGTCTGTCACCATTACTTCTTCACCAAAACGTTTTTTTATCCGAAAAAATCCATCCAAAAAACTCTGCAGCGATCGGATCCAACACTCAGCTGGTGTTGGATGCACAGGGGTCCACCCTATGTTTATTTTAAAGGGCCCCCTGATTGTCTTTGGACCAAGAATGACATGTCAATTTTTGGGGAAAGGATCCGAAAGACAAAAAAGACCAAACAGTGATCGATGCGTGTTTCACAGTAAAAGCAATAAAAAATCACATTGCTATTTCTTAGATACATGTTTGGGGTCCCACAGATGGATCAAAACACGTATCTAAAAGCGTATGTTACACGGACTCAACACGCTGTGTCAGCAGACCCTTAGGGTATGTTCACACGGCTTATTTTGGAGCACATTTCGTGCCGTATTGTGCTTAATAGGCAAGGAAATGCGCCCCATAATTAATGGTATATAGCTCTATAGAGAACTATGGTTTTACGCCCTCCTTCCCGCTTACAAATACGATCGTATTGTACGCGCGGGGAGATATGTGAAATGTCTATGGTGCCAGCGGGCCGCCGGAGTACGCACTAATCAGCGCGAGCTCCCGAAACACATGATATATTGCGGCACGTACTGTATGCGCCACAGTGCATCGTGTGAACATGGTCTTAGGGTGCGCCCACACGGCATGGTGTTTCACTCGGTTATTGGACTTTGAAACCATCTGAAACCCGACTGTCAACCATCCCCATAGACTTCAATAGAAAACCTGAGCCGGAGTCTACACAGCTCAGATATCTGACAGTTTGATTTGAAAGCCAAAAACCGTCCCAAAAAACTTGGAGCCTGTACGTTCTTCTGCCGGTCTTAGGGCGGAACATGAACTGTTCAGTGTTTAGGGGACGGTTTCTGTCCGTGGTTTGTGGGTCCGGCCGTCCCTCTAATCCGAACGGCATCTTGTCAGGGCCGAGCGGCTGTAGCCTTACACTTAGGCTATGTTCACAGTACAGTATGGCTGCAATTACGACGGTTGCTTTGGGAGTCGCGCTAATATGGGCGTACTCCCGCGGCGTGGGGGAGGGGGGGCAGCAGCCCGCCGGCCCCATTGACATTCATTACTCACGGCGCGTATTCGACGCAAGTAATTGACATGTCACTTATCTCTCCGCGCGTACAATATGATCGGGGAGAGGAGGCGTGATCCCAAGTTTTCTATGAGAACTATGGATTACCGTAATTTCGGCGCGCATCTCGCTCGTATTAGAGTGCGAATACAGCGCGAAATGTTTGCCGAAATTTGCCTGTGTGAACATAGCCTTATACTTTGTCACTATTACCCCTTTTCTGTCTGGGCCCTGGCAGGAGATGTTATGACCTGGTCTGACTTGTGACCTTCATGAGAGAAGGTCAGAGACCAGCATTGCCACGTGTCTGTATCATGACAGGGACTCCCAGACTCTTCTACTACACAACACTATGCAGATCTGTGGTTGCTTCAGTAAACCTAGAGTCTAGTGTTATCACATCTATACTGTAGGTAGTTAGTAATCGCGGCTGCAGTTCGCCCATCTGCAGAACCTTTCTAGATATTGACTGGTCATTTTCTGGATTATTCCCATTGAAGAGATGAGGAAGGGGCAGGGAGGGGACCCATCAGGTTTGAGCTTCTCACGTCAGTCCTCCAGGATATCAGGATTTCACTGAATCTGATAATATTATAGGGTCACACTTCTAAATGAATGTAAACCCCACTGTAATGTAATCCAGCATGTTCAGGCTGAGGTGCTGGATCATCAGGTGATCAGGGACAGGCTCCTGAGGGTCATTGGAAAGGCTCTGCAGTGCTGTGAATGAGTTATAGTGTCAGTGCTGGGACGTCTGTGTTACCATAGACTGCTGCAGGGAATTCCCTATGACCTTCAGGACTGGCAGAACACCAAGGTGAGTTCATGTTAATCAAGCAGGGGACTTTCATGAGAATTTCCAGATCTTCGAGTGCTGGATTATAGGAGATGTAACGTACGTATAAATCAAGGAATGCACAGTGTTGGACTGGGGGGCCTGGGGTCAGTTGGTGGAGTTGATTTTGGGGGCCCACCAGCTGCTGTCTGTGACTGTATTTGCCTCTTGCCTTCTGCCTCTTTCTCTGCCTTAAAGGGGTTGTCTCACTATAAGGATTGCTTTTTATGTTAAAGAATTTGCAATATGTGTCCATTAACAGTGTCCTACCTATTCCGAGATATCCCCTCTTGTATGGGCTGTATCAGCTCCTCAGGTCGCTAGAGCTGCAGACCTGTTTGATCTCTCCTGATAGGCTGCCAGTGCTGGTCGCTATAGCTACAGACCTGGTGTCCTCAGCGGCTCATCAATGCAGGCCAGTATTAGCCAGTAAACATGAAACTGAGAAAACAGAGAGAGGTAAGATGAATCCATGTAATTAGACAACCCCTTTAAGTTTCAGGCTTGCCATGCTTATTGGCCCACTAGGGGTTCCCCCTTTGGGCTAGTCCAAGCCTGCGCATGTAGCCTCCTCTGCCACTAGTCAGGCCGGATCCCATCTGCCTCCTGTTAATAAAAGCCTCCGTTTTCCATCAAATCTTCATAATTTTCATGGCAGGCCTGTCACGGTTATATGGGAAATATCATGATTACATTATATCTTTAAACAAAACCAAAGCACTATGTGGAAGTGAGGACAGTGCACCAGAGGAACAAAGATACCGGAGATTTCAGTGTGTGTAGACTTTGTGTTGCCCTTTAAAGGGGTTTTGCCACGATCTCATCTAATACCTCCTGTATCCAGCTCTTCAGCTCTGTGTGCTCAGAAGGGGGCGTGTGTGATTTGTTTGAATTGCAGATCATGTGACCCAGCAATATGACATCACCAGGCCTTTCCTCTCTCTAGTCAAAGAAAGGTCTGTTTATGTGTAGAACTGTGCATAACTACATTATAGTTCAGATGTAAAGTTTTTACCTCCAGACACAATGGTCCTAGGTTCAAATCACTGCAGGAATCAAATCTGTGGATTTTTTTTTTTAAACTTTTTCAGTGCTCGTTCCTCATTGGGGTTTCTATTTTTAATTTATTTGCACTGTTTGACTAATTACTAAGTAGCACAGAGGACGGGAGTAGAGTGACAGCACCTGGGGTTTGAACACTTAGTAGCTGCCTGAGAGGAGAGGTGATGTCTGACCAGGAGTGAGGAGCTCTCAGCCCTGGTCATATCCCCTGGAGATGAGCTGTAAACACTGGATCACTAATGGAGCAGATAAAACAAAAACAGTGCAGAATTTTTAATCATGATGAATGGTGAAAATGTTTATTATTTAATTTGTAAGCTTCCCATGTCAATTTTACTTCGTGGCAAAACCCCTTTATGCAGCATGTACGACTGCCGGCTTCCTTTAGAAAGAGATTTATGTGGCGGTTGTGGGAACACGGGTAAGTGTTCATTATATAGATGTGAGTGTAGTCCCAGCACTGAGCACAGTAGCTGCTTGCTGCCTATTGTATCTTGCTGCTCCAGGGACTTCAGGACAGGATGATGAGACTCCTTACATGCCTGACATTGCTAGTTATGGTGAAAATCTAAGGGTTAAAGTGTACTCTATTCCCTTGCACTTGGTCTGATCTGTGAAATTACATGAAAAGTGTTAGCGATCTGCAGCAGTGATCACCTCTGACTAGTGGCGAATGCTCTGTCGTGCACTACGGGATCGGTTCTTGTGATCTGGCTTTATATTCCAGCGTGTTTTTCATATAAGAATTCTGTCACTGCAATTTTTATTTTTTTGTACTTGTCCCTTCAATGTATTAAAACATCCATCTTTAGCACCAGCATTGCTTTTGTTATCCAGATCTAATTGTTATAATTCTCTGTTCACCCGCAGCTCTATGTACTTTGATGAGGATGGAGACCTGGCACATGAATTCTACGAGGAAACCATCGTGACCAAGAATGGCCGGAAACGTGCAAAACTGAAGCGTATCCACAAGAACCTACGGCCCCAGGTATAAAAAAAAATTGAAGGCTAAAAAGATTTAAAAATGCAGTCGGTAATCTCCATATTTTGGACACACGTGGCCAAATTTGTTATTACCCTTCCATTAAAGAAAAATGTTATGTTTCGAAAGAGCTTTATTACCAGATGGACATAAACATACAGAAAAAAAACAACAAAGTCCATGAAACGTTTTAGGGAATGGTGGATACTTGGGACCAGGAGGATAAGGACCATGAATGGCACCAGAGGCCCTGCAGTTGTGTGCCAGGAAGAACGCCGGAGGAACACAGCAGACACAAGATGGGAGATAGACAGGGGTCTGGACCAGGCAGGAACATGGATCAAAGCATACCCATGACCAGAGATAGCGCAAGAACCCAACTTGCACAGATAACTCAGGCCCTGGTTGACAGCAGAGGCTGGTTTTTATTGCCAGCCAGGGAAAATGGTGTCAGCTGCTAATTCTGAGGTCAGGTTAACCATTGCCCTGCTGGCTGGCATGAAGAACCCTGATCCTCCAACACAGCAGCCCTCAGGGTCAAAGGCAAGTGGTAAGCAGGTCACGATCCTTACAAAAAACCACAGTGGTCACTGAAATCCTTTGAAACTGACAAAAGTAATAATAAATCAAATGAAATCAGACATTGTGGTTCAACCAAGGGGGAGGGGAATGAAACTAACCTGGACAAAAATGATTAAAAATAAATTAACCATAGGAAAATGTTAAATAACGGTGTGTCCTGTAATTGGCCTCACAGGTGTCTTCAAACTTGTATTCAATCAGTCTACCTATTTAAAGTGTGAAAAGTAGTCACTGTGCTGTTTGGTATCATGGTGTGTACCTTACTGAGCATGAACTAAAGGAAGCTAAAGAGAGTTGTTTTCTTTGCTGTCTTTGCCAAAGTGGATATAGTGGAAGAGAACCAAGGAGGAAACCAAAGTTGCAAGCAAATCATAAACAGTGAGACTGGAATTAGACAAAATACATATTGACAAGCAGCAAAGCTTCAGGGAGAATGTCCTTTGGAAAGATGAGACAAAACTGGAGCTTTTTGGCAAGTCACATTAGCTCTATGTTCACAAAAATTAAGCATACAAAGAAAAGATGTACTTAATATGAAACATAGAGGAGGCTTAATTGTGTTTTGGGGCTGCGCTGCTGCATCTGGCACAGGGTGTCTTGATCTGTTGAGAGGTAAAAGATAGTGTAGGACTTGCCCTATTTGAGATCACGTTGAAAGTTGTGGGCAGCTTAAACATCTTTTGATCAAAATATGTGAACCGAGAATCTCAAAGCTTTTTCATGTTTGATCTGTGAATGGTACAGTGGAAGCTCAAGACTATCCAGGTATTTTGGAGCTAAATGTGCTGCCCAGTGTCAGAAAATTATACTATTATTGTCCCCCAAAGGATAATGAACCAAAACAACATGGGACGATTTAAAAGTGGCGTTTGGCCTGATCTAATTCCTATTGAACATCTGTGGAAGTAGCTGAGACATGCAGTCTGGAGAATTCACCTTCACAGCTGGAGCAGTTTGTTTGGAGGAGTGGGCAAAACTGTAAACGGGGGACGAGTTAAAGGAGAGTTGGGTTGTTCACACGATGTACGGCGGGGTGTAAGTACATCCCCGCGACATTTTTGGTGTTTCGGCCTGCGCTAATATGCGCTTACCCCCTTTGGGGGGGGGGGGGGGGGGGGGGGGGTGTATCCCCGGGGCCCCATTGTCATTCTTATCCCGGGGCATAGTCCCGTTAAAAATTGCGTCATTTTTTCCCCCGTGGTACAATACGATCATTTGTAGTGGGGGGGAAAAAGGTGCAACCCTTTTGTTTCTATGAGAACTATACATTACCCAAATTTTGGCCCCATCTCCCCCTTTTTTAGAGCGGAAATTGTGGGAAATGCGCCCCGAATTCGTGTGTGAAATACCCTTAGAGAAATTTTTTTTTTTTTTTTTTTTTTTTTTTTTTTTTTTTAAAATGATGCTTAAAAAGGCCGTACAACAAAATGGTTTTCCATGTTTTTGTCCAGGAATTTTTTTATTTTGTTTTTAAATTCTTTGATTGCCACACTTTAAAAGCAGTATTGATTTTTTAGTTATTTTCAGTAAATGTAAATTTTTTATGACTTTTGTCGTTTCAATTTATTTCCTGACCTTCTTGGTTTTTTTTTCTTTAATGGAAGTATAACCAACCATTTGTCCAGGTGTGGTATGTAAGGGCAGTCGGCTGCTCACTGTTATCTGCCTTTTTAGGCTAAATCACAGGTGATTAGAGTTTCTTATTCTCTGAACAACTACAACACTGGATTGATTCTTTTTGTTCTCCCCGGGCACCTTTCATTTGCCTTCCATGATCCTTGGGGGATTTCCCTATGTTATGTGGGGTCTGAAATCCACCCTCCCCTCCCAAGCTGCCCCCTCCTCGACAATTTTTAACCCTATGCTGTCTTCGAGCCAGGGAGCCGAAAAAAGAGTGATGGGGTGGGAACGGGGAAACCCCTCCCCTCCCCAAACAGAGGGTTTTGTGCAGAGAAATGACTGAGCTGTGAACGAGACAAAAAAATTGCCGGGCGGGGGCGGCGGGGACAAGATCATGTGGGGGGGGTTTGTTTGGAAGGAGGGTTTGGGGGGGGGCCTTTCTTTTCTTGCTTTAAAATTTACTGGTGTCTGCACTGTCCTTCATGGAGGCCCCGTCTCCAACCTCAATCCCGTCAGGGGAATCCCCCAGTACTACAGGTGACCCCGCGCTGCCTGTGACCAGATCCAGGCAGTCTAGATCCCAGCCTGGCACCATTAAGGGGTTTTCGTTTTGGTTTTCTAATCTTCTTGGCCCGGGGGTTTCCGGACTTCCAGATTTATCTAAATGGTCTTAATATTATCCAGCACATTTTGAGGGGGTGTTGGGCCCTCAGTACACAGTGTATGATAAGTATGACCCAATTGTTTCCTTTCTAAGAGGGTGTTGCACTATGAGAGGGGACGGACGCCTCTTTTTTTCATGATGCATGTTGATGCAGGAAAAAATTCCTGGTACAATCACAAGTAAGTAGGTTTTGGGGGGGCACTGTAGCTCCGGCCGCCCTTTTTTTTTATTTTTTACATTTTATGTTTTATTTTCGTTGTCCTATAATTCCTGGCTGTGAAGCGCCTTCGTCCTCGTGAACCCCCGGTCAGACTGTGACTGTACAAAACAGCGGGAGATAAATTTCAGGGGCGCTGGGAAACTCTCCCCCCCAAAAAAACCCATGTTTGTAAGCTGGACCTGGCGTTATTGCTACGTGGTGGTTGTTCCAGTTCGTGGTGCTGGGTTTCTTGATAAAAATCTGGGCACCCAGCATGACATGGAAATAGGTATGAAGCAGGTCGAGAGGTATTTTTACCTAAACCTCTCCTGTATCAGAATAGAGGAGATATAGAAATACCGTATTAGTTGATGGCGTAGTTTGGGAGCCGATCCAAAACCCTTTGCCTAGAGCTTTGCCTACATTAATGAAGCCAACAAACTACATCATTAGGCTGCAGTTATATCACCCCCTTATTTCGCATATGGGCATCATTTATCTAGCTGCGAATAAAGTGAATGTTTTAGGAGGTGCCTCTTGACCCCGACTGTAAAATTTCCCTTTTTTAAACATTACCTTTTTTACCATAATATCGAGTATAAGCCGGGTTTTTCACAAAAAATGTGCTGAAAAAGTGTCCTCGGGGTTTTTGAGTCACTGTCGGCGCTGATGGCCCCGGGGCCCACGGGACACTTTGCTTCTTGCGACTCCTAGGGAGGCCCCTATAGGAATCCCGAGTAAGGTGACAGTCCGGGGCGATCTCTTTACCTGTATGCGACTCCTCTGGTGCGCATACAGGTGAAAATACCATGCGGAGCAGGAGAAAAGGGCCCCCTTTTGCATGGGGCCCCAGATGGCCGCCGAAATTGCAGCGTCGGAGCTTTGGGGGGAGGGAGCTTTTCATGTCATCACTTCCTGGGGGTGAGTCCCCGATTGAGGAAGTGGTGGAAGTGGTAAAAATTAATTAAATTTTTTAATTTTTTTTTTTGTTTTTTTTTTTTTTTTAATTATATAAAAAAACCCTGCTTACCTGCCCGAAACTGCTTTTTAACCTGCCTGTAAAAGGGTATTTATCTGCCCATAAAACCCGGGTATGGGGGAATTACTGCCATAAACCCGATAGGGGGACATAACCTGCCTATGGGAATTAAACCCATGTAATTTTATTGGTATCCATTTTTATTTTTTTTTTAATTTACCCGAGCGGCATTTTTCCCCCCTAGGGGTTATATCAAATCAATAAGTTTTCCCAATTTTTGTGGGCAAAAGTGGGGGGCCCCCAGCTTATAAATGGGGCTTTATATTGGTCTACGTACATTATTAAAATTTCTCAATATAATTTTTACCCCAATCATTATAAAAACATAAGATTTCATTGAAGATTAAACCCCTGGGATCAATTGGGTTAATTATAATTCCTCACCCACCCTAACGTGACATGCATCTTGATTTACAGGCATTTTCCTGGTCCATAAAGGGGGGTTATTTTGCGTTATTTTATCCAAAAATTACCCATTATAGGGGATCCTTACCCACATTCTGGATCATCGATACTGTACACATTTTAGGAAAAAGAAAAAACACCGAGAATTCTTTCAATTTTAAAGCCCCTGTCTCTCACTGGGAAAAAGCACCACCTAGAAAATGGCAACTCCACCCTATGTACCCTACGGGCTTAGCCCCATGTCTCTATGGCATAGCAATACAATTGTATTTTTTCCGTTTTAAAGGGTTTTTTTTAAAAACCTTGAAAATAGATTGTTCAGGCAGCCTCATAGAGGCAAAAGAAAAACAACCTGTATTTCCACAACCCTTCTGGCGCCGGGGTTTATGCCCCCGGACATTTTTGTATCTTTGGGCCTTTAAAACCTAGATTCATATTACCCCGGTAGGTAAGTGGGGCAGAGCCCCAGGTTGGGTTTGGGAGGCCCAGGTTGCTAGGTAGAACCTTTTAGGTAGGTGGGGGCTCCAGATAGGGAAGGGAAGGGGTTTGGCACAGGTGGGTTATATGCCCCTTTAAGTAGGGAAAACTACAGGTAGGGAAGGGAGGAAGATTGCCCCCAGGAGGCATAGTTAGGGCCCCATTGGCAGCCCCCAAGTAGGTGTGTTAGCTGTAGGGGGCCCCCATTTATGGGGTTTGGCATAAGTGGGCCCACATGGTAGGTATTATAGGTGGGCCCATATGTAGGAGGCTATGCATGAATGCCGGGGCAGAGTCCCGGGGCTCTGAGAAGTGTACTGTGCCGGGCCAGTATAGCCGTTAAGGGGTGCTATTCGGGGTTCCTAATCGGGGGCACTGCGGGGTGCCGTTACAACCCCCCGGTTTCCCTGGGTTTCCAAGAAGAATCCCCGCGGTCTGTGAAAAACTGCAGGGGCATGAGAAAAATGAATGTGACCTCAAAGCGACGGTAGTGCCGGAAAAGTGGAGTTAAAAATTAGTTTTTGCTTTTTTTTTTTTAGAAACTTTTCGAATTTACAAACCTTTTTCTAAGGATAGAAATCTCTTAAAAAGAATCTATGTCAATTTTTTTTCCCAAAAAAAACAGTATTTTAGCTGTTTTTATTTTTATTGTAGATTACTGAATTCTGTTTTGTTAAAAATTGTGGGGGGCGCCATCTTTCCGCCGCTTTTAAAAGCATTTTTGAGAATGCTTTACGCCTTCATGCAATAGGAGCCGTGAACGGGGAAGACCCTTGATTTTATAGGAGGTTTTTAGGGTTTTCTGTGTTGGGGAAAAAGTCAGTGTGCAGGGGGAAAGGGGGGAAGCTATGACTTTTCCCCTATTGTGTTTTCCTATACCTTTGGGGTCACCTTTAAATGTGTTTCCGTTTGCACGGAAACCCCCTTTAAAGGGCCCCGGGAACCCTTTACGTCAAAAGGGTCCCTAAGGGGCTTTGCAGGGGATGCTCTGTAAACCCCCCCCAAAAGTGGGGGGGGTTTTAGCGGCAAAATCCCGCTAACCCCGGGCCCGTTACACGCGAATGGGCAGCGTCGCCCGCCCGCGCTTTTTTAAACCCTTCAAAACCCCGGGGCCCAAAAAGTTTGGCCAGGGGCGTCTGGAAAGGAAGAAAAACGGGGGCCTTTCAGTATCAGTATATGCATTTATACCTGCAGCAACCCGACCCCCGGGACAGGGCGGGGGAAAGCCCTGTGAACCTCCCATAAACCCCCAAACCTTTTTGCCCCATTTCCGCATTTAACAGGTAGGGGGGGAAAAGCGCCAAATTTTGGGTACAGTCAAAAGAAAATTGTCTTATGCAATGCATTAAACTTTTATAACCCGATCGCCCCCCCTAGGGGTAAAGCCCCCTAGGGGGATCAATGTTACAGTAAAAAAAAAAAGGTTTTAAAGTACAAAAAAAAGTTTTAAAAAGGAGTTTGTTCCCCCTTCGATTTTAAAAAAGGGAATTTCGGGAATGAAATATTTGTCACTTCCGGGTTTCAACTGACTTTTTTATCCCCTTTTTACAGCCCCTTGCTTGTACAGCTCGGGCTCTGTTGTGCTTTCAGATGCAAATTTTTGTTTTTCAATTAGGCTTTTTCAAACACTAAAGGACTTTTATCTGCCCCCTTTCAAACAAAAGCCCTAATTCCCAGTTCTGTTTTTTTAAAAACCTAAATCAAGGTTTTTTAACTGCGGGCAGACGGGACACTGCCAGGGTGACCGGGTGGGGATGATGTCACCCACTGTTATCTCATTGAACAAAAGCAGGGGGAAAATTTTGGGTTTACAGGTCTTTTTTCTCGGGGGAAAACTGAAATAGCCAGGGAGGTCAAAAATTTCACTTGAAACCCCTTAAGGGAAACAGGGGAAAAAAAGGCAAAAAATTTTTGGGAAAAAATTTTTTAAATTTTGTGTTCCCTCAATTTGAAACCCAATTCTTTGAAAGCGAGCCCCCCCCTTTTAAAAAAAGTTAAAAATCACCCCCCTTCCCCCATTTTTAAAAAAAAAAAACAATAAAAAATTTAAAAAAAGTTACACATATTTGGATCGCCGGCCCCGAAAAAGCCCCGATCTATAAAAATATAACATTTTATCCCGTTTTGCACCCCCCATAGAAAAAAAAAAATTCCCAAAGGGCCAAATTGCGTTTTTTGGTCATTTTTGTAAAACAAAAAAAAAGGAATAAAACAATCAAAAAGGTCGAAATGTTTCCCAAACTGCTAGCGATAAAAAGTAAAAATTTATCCCGCAAAAAAATTCCGCCTCACTAAAGTCCAAGGGTTAGTAAAAAAAAGTTAGGGTCCCACAAAATGCCGCAGGGTTTAAAATTTCAAAAATAGAAAAATTTTGGGAAATTTAAATTTTTTAGGGGTTACCAAAACAAAACGGAAACCCTACATGTTTGGTTTTCCCGGGATTCGTTTTTTAAAAACCTGTAGAAACAGAAAACAAAATTTTTATATTACCGAAAAAATTGAAGCTGAAAAGCAAAACACCCGAAAACAGGCGAAAATATTTTTTTTTTTCACAATTTGTCCCATTTGGGATTTTTTTCCCGGTTTCCCCATTAAAATTCAATATTTACAGTGAATAACCCTTTTAAAAATTTAAATCTTTTTCCCGCCAAACTAAAACCCCCAAATTCTAGGTGGGAAAAAAAAAAAAGTTAGGGGCTCTGGGAAGGCAGGAGGAAAAAAAAAACAAAACTTTGGTAAAACAAAAAAAAAAACCCCGGGTTCCTTAAAGGGTTTAAATGACAGATACTAAAATTTTTCTCTACAGAACGGAATTTTTCAGACTACTATTGGGCATAGTGGCCAAAGTAAAAACGTGGGGACACTATTAAAATTGTGATATGGAAAAAAATAAAAAAAACTAAATAAAAAAAAAAAAAGGTTTTTAAACAAAAAAACCGATTTTAAAAAATCATTTTCTGACGACACATTCGCTTTAATGCAATGGGCTAGCCTACTATGTTCCCCCAAAAAAAAAAAAATTGTTTAGCCAACCCAAAATTTCCCTGTTTGCTGTGCCAAATTTGGAACAGAAAAAGGGTTTAAAAATTAAAAAGGCAACCCCTAAAAAGGGTGCTTCTGCAGAGGGTGCCCACAGCCCAAATTTCTTGATTTTACCCTTTTCCGGTGTTTTTTTTCACTTTTTCATTTTGTTAGTACTCCCCCCGGGAGGTAGCATGGGGGCCGGTGTCAAAAACCCCTTAAAAAATTTGCCCAGGGAAGGGGCAGCTCATTTGGATGGCACATCAATGCGAGTTGTGGCAAGAAGGTTGCGTTCTGTCAGCACGTTGCCCAAAGCAGGGACAGAACCAGGGACGGGCGGGTTAACCCCGGATGGGGGAGGCGGCTGTATGAGGGGAAAACCCCCCAAGAAAGCAGAAAACCTTCCCTCCCTTCCTTTGTGAAAGGGGGAACGGGAGGAGCATCCAGAGCCCCAAAATGACCCCCCCAGCAGCCACAAATATCCATGTTTCTGCTCAAACTGCCCGGGAAGAAACCATGGGGAGGTTTTGACCCCCCCGAACCACAAGTCAGTGTTGTGCTTACACCCCAACCCCCTTTGGCGGGGGTTACGGGAAATTTTCAGAAACCCCCAAAGATTGGGCAGTTTTTGCCCTTGGCACCCGGTGTTTTTGGGACACAGCACGTGACAGATTTCGGGAGACGCAGGGGGAAAAACGTTCTGCTGTGCAACATCCTCCACATGACCGGTTTTGGCAGTGAGCCCGAAAACTTCCCGGAAGGGGAAATTGTCTACAGGTCCGCACAGCCCTCCTTGGCAAGCCAGGGGAACCCGGACTGCCTTTTAAAAAACCGGGATGAGAGCCTCAGCCCCATTGTGAGACCATATGCTTTTGAGTGGGCCCGGGTTTCCCTTTCTGATGCATGACATTGCGGGGCCCTTTTGGGGCCCCAAAAGTGGTCCCCCAACCCCTGCTTTGATGAGGTTTTTGATCCCTATGGGGGTTCCCCCCTTTCCCCCCGGCCCTAACCCCAACCCAACCCCTCTGGGACATCAGGTCCTCTTTTCCACCCCCAAACCCCACGTGGGCCCCCCACAAAACTTTTCCAGGAGGCGCGATGTTTTTAACCCAAAGTCTGGGAAGACCAGACAGGGAACTTTTGCTTCCTCATCAGGACCATACACGGGTTTTGAAAGGGAGGTCATACAGGACATAAAGGGGCCCACACTACAAAGCCTCATTTCCTTGTTTGAGGCTTTTCCCACTAAATTGGATCAGCCTAAAATTTGTTTTTTCCATTTTGTTTTTTGGAGTATCATTAAAAATTCCGGGCCCCCAGGGGAAAAAATTTGATTTTACTGATCATTTTTATGAAACCCACTTTTCCACTATATAATGATATTTTTGAATTGAAAAACGGGAAATATTCCATTCATTGAGATCGGGGAGTGGTTTTTTAGTTTTTCCCTTTTTTTTAGCAGTAGGGGGATAAAAATTTTAATAAAAAAATTTTTAATTTTTATAAAATATAAAAAATTTATATGTTTTTTTTTATATATAAGTATATATAAAAAATTTAAAAAATTTTTTTTGTTTTTTTTTTTAAAAACCCCTGACAACCCCTTAAAATTAAAAAAAAAAACATTGCAACCTTAAATGCGGGAATTAGTCGGGGGGGTTTGTTCCCTGTGGGGGGCTTTTAATGACTTTTAAAAACGTGGGTCCCGATCATTTTCCCTTTATTTTTTTTAAAAAAAAAAAACCCCCCCAAAGCAGTCACCATCGGGAAAAATCCCAAATCTGCATTTTTGGGGGATCAGCAAAACCCAAAAATTAGACAGAATTTTTGACTCACTTTTAAATTCCCCCAAACTGGGAAGAGGGAAGGAAAAGGGGGGGGGGGGGACAAAAAAAAAAAAATCACTGCCTTGCTATCGTTTCTTCCACATGAGGGTGCACTTCTTTTTGAAAATCTGCTGTACCCTTTGCTTTGGGAAAGTGGTTTATAAAACTCTTTGTGTAAACAAGCAATCATCATCAGCAGCCCATTAGTTAAAGGGAGTTCTGGCTTCTGTTCCTTAAGTTCTTCATAATGTCCCTAGGGGGGGAGCTGCCTTTTAATGTGGATTATCACCTTGTATAAACCAAATTTTTGTCGTACTGGAGCAGCCTAGTTTTTCCCTTCCCCGCAATCTTTTAAGGCTTAATTTCTCACTAAATTTTTTTTGGCTTATTTTCCGAAAATAAAATGGGGGAAAAATGCCAATAGCCCTTTGGGAAGTGATCCCCAGGGGCGATAGAATTTTTTTGGTCAGTCCCCATGTAAAGTGGGAAAAAAGAGTATTTTATATTCCCGGTGTTTTTTCAGGTTTTTCCCCAAAAACAAAGAAAAGGAGAGGTCTGTAAAATTTTTAAACGTAGGTACAGTTCAACTGTTTTAGAGACAGAATTTTAAAAAAAAAATTTCCCGAAAATCACAAAGTTTTGATTTGTAAATAATTTTGCCCCTTTTTTTTGGGATTTAAATAAGTATTTGATACAATAGAAAAAAAAGAACTTAATATTTGATACAGGAAAACCTTTTGGGCCGGTTCCACGGCCTTTTTTCAAGCCCTAATTGCGGGACGGATTTCGCCTGCAAAATTTCGGCTTTTAATAAGGGGCGGAGCGGGGGGGGGCGTCCCGCCGGGCCCCCTAGACCCTTTTATTATCCACGGGGCGTATCCCCCGGGATAATGGCATGTCACTTTCTCCCCCCGGGGGGCCGGGGGGTTAATTCCCATGAGAACTGTGGATTAACCCCTAATGGCTTGGGGGGATTCCAAAAAGTCCCGGCGCAGTACGGCCCCGCAATTTCGGGTTGAAAACCTTCCCAAAATAAGCCGTTTTGAACGGGCCCTTATTCCCCAAAATAACTGAGGGTTTCCCACATTTCCCGTAAATTCTTTTCCAAGTTTCACACACTGTAGGGAAGGGGTTTTAGCCCCCCTCCCCCATACAGATCCTTTTCCAAAATTTTTAGGTTTCAAGGGCTGTCGCTGGAAATTTATGGGGTTTCTCTCTCAAAAAAAGGTTTTTTTCAGATTTTGGAGACTGGGTAGGCCCCTCCATGGCCTTGAAAAGGCTTCTAAAGGAACCAAAAACCTTTAATTTCCCTGGGGTGTATGTTTTGGGTTTACTTTCCCGTGGGAAAAACCCCGCCACAACTGTCTTCAATGCTTTTTCTGAGGGAAGGAAATTTTTTTGGTCAAAAAACTTTTCGGAAAAAAAGGCCATATCCCCCCTCCCCTTTAATGTGGTTGAGCGTCCCTGTCCCCTTTGCAAAAAAAACACCCACAAAGTAAAATTTTACACCCCCATGCTTCCCCGGTTGGGGATGGTTTTTCTCTTCTTTCTTTTTCCTTTTAGGGGCACTTTAGTTAGGGTTAATACCAAAAAATTCTATTTTTTTTATCATTGACCACAGACCTTTGCCCCTGCCTCCTTGGATCATCCCGAAAGGGGAATTTGGGAATTCAAATGGGGCCCGGACCCTTGGGTGGCAAAAGCAGGGGGACCTTGGTGTCCTGGGATGAAAGGGTAGTTGTTTCTAAAAAGTAAAACTCTGAGACTGTGGTCACGCTCTATTCAGGTCATTGACCCGGGCCCCCCCATGTTTCCGGGGTGATTCCTGACCCTTTTTCCCGAAATTTACCATTTCCCCAAAGATGCGAAAACCCTTTCAAGGAGCCCCAAAAACCCAAAAAGGAAATTGGGCATCATCTTTTTTTTTCTTTCCCTTTTTCCAAAAATTGCCCAACAGTTTTTGCCTTTTCAACCCAAACTGCTTGCCTAAACTGGGAGCCCATCCCCGGGTTTTTGAGGGCCCCCCAATTTTTTTTTCCTGGAATCCTTAGACAAACTCTTTGGTCTTTGGGCCCTGGGGGAGAGGTTTGAGCGGATTGAAGAGGGGCATGGGACAGATGTCTTTTATTTCGGTTTAAAAAATTCAAACAGGTTTCAAAATTAAACCCCCCAAAATATTAAGGGCTTTTTTTTTTGGGGACAAAAATGACTTTTTTAAAGGTTTTAATTTACCATACCTTTGAATATACTGGGAAACGCAAGTACCATGTTTTCGGGGGGAGGGGAGGGTTTAAGCCATTTTACTCCTTTGGATAAAATGGGAGGGTTTATTATGGGTTTGGGTACCGGGAAAAAAAGTTAAAAATTTTTTTTAAATTTTTTTTTTTTTTGGGTGCGGCACCTTTTTTCTTTTTAAACCCGTAACTTTTTTTTAAACCCAACCCCCCATGGGCTTTAGGAGGCGGATTTTTTGCGGGCTGAGGTGTACTTTTTTTTTGTTTCCCGTTGGAAGCTTGCGACTTTTTAAAATTTATTTTATTCCCAAAAATTTTTGGGGATTTTAAATTTACCAAAACCAAAAAAACGTACGGGGTAAATTGTTATATTTTTTTAGCTCTGACTTTTTTTTGTAAAAGGCAAAGAGGGGGGATTTGAACTTTTAATATTTTTATTTTTTATAAAGTTTTAAAAAAATATTTTTTTACCCTTTTAAATTAAGCCTATTTGGTTGCTTGAACACTAGGGGGGCGCAATTAAATTTTACACAAAATATATGTACAAAAAAATTTAGGTTTTTTTAAAACTTCCCGTCCCCGCCAAAAACCCTTTGGGGGCGATGGAAAACCTTAACCCGAAATGGGTCCATTGACCTCTTCACGGGGCCGCAAACCGAGTGAGGAACGGTGCGCGACACCATTTCTGATTCAATTTTACTCGCCCGGGTGCAATTTGCTGCAGCATCTTAAAGGTTTAAAAAAAAAGGGGGGATGGGGTCCCCCAATCCCACGCAAAGCACCTTACCAGCATGGGGCTTAAATTTTTTTCCATGCGTTAAGGAGTTAATAAAGGTTTAAAAGGTGTAGAATAGGAGGGCTTTTTTAGGGGGCCGGTTTTACAAGGCCCTTTTTTCGGGGAAGGATTTTCCCGCCCCTATTTCCCCATTGTATGCCTTTCCCAAAACCGGGGGGGAAAATTTTTGGGGGGGGCTTTACTTTAATTACAGTTCTCCCTAGAAAAAATTGGATTCCGTACTTCTCCCCCTCGGGAATACCCGACGGGGAAAAGTGGCCCTGCACATTATCCCCCCCCGGGATAAAAAGCCGTGGATAATGGATGTTTTGGCCGGCGGGGAAACCGTCCCCCCCCCGCCCCTGCTCCGGGACCCAAACCGTATTTCGGGGGGAAAAAACCGTCCCAATTACGGCTTTAATAAGCCGTGTGTACCCCCCTTTAAAAGAAACAAAAATTTTTGTGAGACCAGAATTCTTGTTTTTTGCTTGGGGATCAAAAAACTTATTTCTTGCACAAAAAAGCAAATTTAAATTTTTTACAAAACATACAATGTATTGTCTGCATTTTTTTTTGATTCTTTAAAATTTATAGTTGAAATGGGCCCAAAAAATAAAAATTTTCAGGGCTTCTCATTCCCTTTTTAAGGGTGGGAAAACTCGCGAAATCACCAATGTATCAAATACTTATTTTCCCCACTACATACCTACATACAGTTTTTTCTCGTATTAGATTGGTGGGGTTCATGGACTACTGACTTCTTACATTATGTTCACATGACTAATTTATTTACCGTAAAAAGCACTTATTTTAAAGAAGAAATGTGCGTTTGTAAGCCTATTTTTTATGTGACCTTTCTTCATTTGATTATTTGCTGCTTATATTTTTTCAGTACACGGCACCTTTATAGTACCCAATACATCTCTTGGTGCCTTTGCCTGCTGATAATGGTGCTGCAAAACAGGTGTGCCTGATGCGCGCTTATTCCTATTTTGGTCAATAACTTCTCTTGCAAGCATTTTGAAGCATAATCTCATAGAAAGATGATAAATTTGCTTGCCAAAAACAGCGTGTGAGCTTGGCTTTTTAGTAGATGTTGATCCACATAGATGCCAAATAACGATATAACATTATCAAAATAAAGGGCCACATGTATGAAAACTGTCTAGGTCTAAAACTCACTTTGTTGCCCATAGCAACCAATCAGAGCGCCGGTCTCATTTCTGCAGAGCACTATATGAAATGAAAGGGGAGATCTGATTGGTTGCTAATGGTAACAAAGTGAGTTTTAGACCTAGACAGTTTTCATACATATGGCCCAAAGTGAGAGCAGAGCATAGAAATATAAAGAAACTTCTCCCCCGGCAACAAATGTGGACATTCAGCAGCTTATATAATGGGGGTTTAGGATGATATGTGCCATATGTTACTATCTATGAATTACTGCTACCTTGTGTACGATCAGATCTACTTTAGCTATTGGAAAAAGCTTTCAGGTAACACTGATACAAAGCAAAGATACATTATTTTTTCATGGCAACCAATAAGGTTGTGGCTTTCGTTTTCCGAAGACCCGTTACAAGATGCTGTTGAAGTGCCATCTAGCTCTGCTTTCATGGATCCCTTGCAGTGCTGTGTGGCTTTATTGGAACTATAATAGAACAGGGATAGACAGAGGTATAAAAGAAAAGCGCTTCATGGTGACTATGTGATCCCAGGATTTAACCTCTCCTTTTCCTCTTGACTGTCACGGGAGGGATGATGCATCCTGAATCATCTCTGACGTTAAAAATTACCCCAGAGGAAATCCTGAAGGAAGAGAGGCGGCCGGCAGTCACAAGCTCATTCCCACGAAAGTGCAAGTTGTCACATTATCTCACCAATCCAGAGATGTAACTAAAAAACCTTTGGCCCCATAGCACCAAATTTTCTTTTTTTTTCTTTAATTGTATCGTTATTAAAGAATGTTTCAACTATAAACATAGAGCACAAAGTATTTCAAATGATGATATAAAGCAAGTACTGTACATTAAAATAGTATTAATATTCAACTCCATGCATAAAAATGGAATGCATAACAAAAAAGAAGGAACAAGGCATACAGTGGGTTGCAAAAGTCTTCATACCCCTTGAACTCCTCCTCATTCTTAAATGTTACAGCCACAAATTTAAATGTATTAATATTTTATGGTATTTGAGCAACACAAACTAGCAAGTATTTGTGAAGTGAAAATCATACATGTTTTTTCCAAATTTTTGAAAATTAGAAAAAAAATAGAGCAGCATGCTAATTAATACTTTTCGGACCACCTCTAGTTGCAATGATAACTACAGTCTGTAGGGGGATGTCTCTACAGCTTTACACATCTAGAGGTTGTAATTTTTGACCATTCTTCTTTACAAAATAGCTCTAGCTCAGTCAGATTGGTTGGTGAAGGTTTGTGAACAGTAATATTCCAAGTCCTGCCACAGATTCTCACTGCCATTTAGGTCTGGACTGTGACTGGGCCTTGTGTCCAAGGACTAAGACTTTAATAAGTCAAAACGCGTTGTGCATTTTTTTCTGCATGGACACTATACTGCAGCCTCTACGCCCTGATGGATTGAGCATTTTTAAAATGGAATGAATAAAAATTAGAACATTTTATCAAGCACAAAGGCCATCTATTGAATTTATGCTTTGGGCGTTGTCAGCTGGAACATCTATTGAAAAAGTTTGTCTGAACCTTTTCCCCATGAGGAATTATTTGGGGAGTTCCAAGCTCCGCCGGTAATAAGAATATGCATAAAGCCGCAGGAAGATACGTAAAGGAGCTGACGTTTATAATATTTTGCTTGTAAACATACACTACTGTATGAAAATCAACCTTGATTGGGGTCAGCTACCGATCTGTCACAATCAATAGAAAAAGTGTCCCAGACAGAACCATAGAAACCAGTTTGTCTATTCTACACCCCCTTAACCCCAAGCATGAATATTCTGCAATGTTGCATTAAAAGAGAAATAAAAAAAGAAGACTACCATTTGTTTCCCTCGCACTTTCAGGATTAGAAATGTATCAAAGAGCTACTTATGTTTCAAATACTGATGTTACGCTAGATCCTTTAATTTATTTGGACCACATAATTACACAATTACTGTAAATTACTAAAATACTGCTATTGTACAAAATCTACTATGCTATGACCAACATTACCAATTAAACAATAAGGGCCACATGTATGAAAACCGTCTAGGTCTAAAACTCACTTTGTTGCCCATAGAAACCAAACACAGTGCCCCTTTTATTTTATATAGTGCTCTGGAAAATGAGAGGGGCGCTCTAGTTGTTATTGGCAACAAAGTGAGTTTTAGACCTAGACAGTTTTCATACATGTGGCCCTAAGGATCATATAATACCCCCAGAACATGACCACATACTAACAACACACAGCATACAGTGACTGAATAATACCGCCATACTATTACTGAATACAAACCAGTATACTGTACACAGAGCAGTATTATCAAGTGACCATGTAGTGGAAGGTACTGGTTTTAAGACATTATAAAGATCATATAAGTGATTACAGAACAGTTACATCCGGTGACTCACAGGTGACACCCAGAGCCGTCTTAACACCATTATGGGCCCCTGGGCAGAACACTGCAATGGGCCCTGTCCAAATACATGACATCACACTAGGCCATGCCTCTTGTTACCCCCAAACACGCCAATATTATCACGCCACTTATGTCTAGACACCTGCAGCTTGCAAGACTATTTGACAGGGCAGGGAGCCTTTGGCTCCCTTCTCCACCATGGTTTTATCTGTTTGCACATCCTGAAAATACACAAACAGTAAAATAAGCCAAGCCAACCATAGGATCCTGGGTATGTTTCTTGTATTCCTGTGACAAGCATACCCCACTTGGGGCCCCTATATTTGTGGGGCCCCCAGGCAACTGCCTAGTGTGCCCAATGGAAAAAATGGCCCTGGTGACACCTAATCTTATTGCTTCCTAAGACAGAGCTTTTTTTTTTTCGACATTGTCACCTTCCAAGACCTGTAACTTTTGAATTTTACTGTAAAAAAATAAATATATATATATATTTTTACATTTTTATTTGACCCACAATGAGACTTGAAGGTGCAACCCATTGATTGCACACGTAGATTGCTACACTAATAGGGCCTGTCCCCACGGCAAGGGTTTTCAGTCGTATTTTCGGATTTGAAAACGGTCTATAAACCGACTGTCAACCCTTCTCATAGACTTTAATAGAAAATCTGTGCTATAGTCTACACAGCTCAGATTTTTGGACGGCAAATCCGACCATCTAAAAAACTTAGAACATGTTCATTCTTTCTCCCGGTTTTCAGACAGAACATGAACTGTGGAAGGCTAGGGGAACGGCTGAATCCACAAACCACAGCCAGAAACTGTCCCCCTTTGCATTAAAAAAAAAGACAAAATACTGGTCGGATAATCCGTGTGAACGCACCCATAGGATTCCATACAAAGCAGACCTATGGCTTTCATCAAGCAACTGGCTACCATAACAAAGCAGCGTCATCCATCTATCGCATCATAGGTATGCAAATAGGCTGACAGAAGGAGCCCCTTTCTTCTGCCTAACCACCTAGATTCCACAATTGCTATAGATCAAAGTAGGTTAAAGGTGTTATCTCACTCTATCGACTCATCTTACCTCAGTCCTGTTTTCTCAGTTTCATTTGAATTCAGGGGCCTATTTACTGGTTTCTACTAGGCTGGAGTAGAAGCCAGGTCTGTATCTGTAGCAACCTAGACAACAATATTTGGTTTTTCACATCTTAAAAACATTTTGGATAATATGAGCATAGGTGCACACAATGGCAGCAATATACATACACATTCCAATATCAGTAGCACACTACTAACTAAAAAAACTACCAAAACGCACATAGTAATTTTTTAAAAAGAATTACTGCTACTTAGGAAACATAAAAAAAATTTTGAGGTTCTTAGTTCACATTTTTGATCAAAAGTGCTTAAGCCCACCTGCCAATTTTCAAGGGGACCTCAAATGCAGGTGGGTTCCTACACTAACGTTACCTCTCTTTAGGGCCTGTTCAGACCTCCATATTTCAGGGAGTGAAGGCACCAGCTATAAGGTACACTGCATTGATTTAAAACCTGTGAAGATGGGTGGAGTCCCCTTGCTGATTGGGAGGTGGGCTTAAAGGGGTTGTCTCACTACAAGGATTGCTTTTTATGTTAAAGATCTTGCAAAAACAAGTCACTTTGCAATATATGTCCATTAACAGTCTCTTACCCATTACTAGATATCCCCTTTTGTATAGGCTGCATCAGCTCCTGAGGTCGCTATAGCTACAGACCTGTTTGATCTCTCCTGATAGGCTGCCAGCACTGGTTGCTATAGCTACAGACCTGGCTTCTACTGCAGCCTAGTGGAAGCCAGTAAACTCGCCCCTGAATTCAAAATGAAACCAAGAACAGGACGAATCAATGTAGTGAGACAATCCCTTTAAGCACTTTTTTTTTTCATGTATCCTAAGTGGCAGAAATGCTTTTTCAAAAATTCCTATGTGCCTTTTGATAGTTTTTTCGTTTATAGTGTGCTGCTGATATTGGATTGTGTAGCTATAGCAATGAGTGCTGGCAGCCTATCGGGAGAGATCGATCAGGTCTGTAGCTACAGTGACCTGAAGAGCTGATGCAGGTCATACAAGAGAGGATATCTCAAAATAGGTAGGACACTGTTAATGGACACATATTGCAAAGTGACTTGTTTTTGCAAGATGTGTAACTTAAAAAGCAATCCTTGTAGTGAGACAACCCCTTTAATGGCAGGGATCAGCATCAGCTGACAAGTCACTCCTGCTGCAGATGGCAAGTGTTCAGCTTTTGAGCCTGGACCAGCCAAAACATGTAACTGTATGGCTAGTTGCTGCAATTGACCTAAAAAGTGGACATACGGTTAAATCCTTCTCTTGGAAGGGGTTAAAAACCTAAGCAAAAGTGTGGACTCCAGACTGATATATGTTACCTTCCTTTATACATCTTTGCAAATTATCATCAAAGATGAGAGTCTGGCTACAATTTTGACAAACCCTCTCTTGTGAAAACTATTTGGTCTGGATTTTTTTTCAGCCTCTGCCTGAAAAGGAGACTTATTTTATTCACTGACTGCAAACAGAGATTTTGCATTATGTAAGGACTTGAAAAATGATCTATTAGAAATCTGCTTTGTTATCAGTTGCTAATTTGAAAATGACAACTAAGATAGCAGAGGATCCAATAAGCAATGCGTCATGATAACTTCACATTTCCAGTTATGTTGGTGGAAATCGTAGGATAATAGAAACTGGTATAGCATGGCAGCGGCGGCTTGACTTGTCATCACAGGTGGGTGGTGGCTCCGAAGCATGCTACACGCCATGGTGTTGTACGGAGACAAGTGCTGGCCCGGAGCCACATTCCTCTGTGCAGAACGACAAAGGCTGATAAAACAAAGATTGGGCTCAGGAAGTTTATATCACAGAGTGGAGCACAGTGTACAGAGCTGTGGGTCAGGCTGGTATACGGGGTGTTATACTGCCTCATGACACTCCCACCATTTGGGCACTGGATATATTTTTACAGATGTTTGGCTCTGGACTCCAGATAAGATACTTAGTCATCCAGTCTGGAAATCTTAATTGCACACTTAAAGGGCCACATACCCGCCGTGGACTGCAGCTTTAAAAGAGGGTTTGATGATGAGCGATGAAGCCCTGGTTCACATCTCTGCTAAAAGCCTCTGCCATTGATTTTGTTAATAATGACGGAAAATAATTGTGCAGCATACAGTGCAAGTCTTCCCAGTCAACTGGCATAACAAACACCTGACAGGCCCCAATATGGGCAATGGGGTCTACTGGGTACTGTTGGTGTTCAACATCAAACAGATCTGGTACTGCTGTTATTTCAATTGTTTTCTTTCTATGGTGGAACAGAAAAACAGAAATAACGACACAGTGTCACACATGATCAGCTTTGATACAGCAGCTCAGTGAACAGTGTCACACGGAAATAATGACACAGATGTAAAACATGTCTTAGTCTTGGATACAGCAGCTCTGCAGATAGTGTCACACATGATCAGCCTTGATACAGCAGCTCAATGAACAGTGACACACGGAAATAACGACACAGATTAACTAGGGCCAAGGTAGTCAAAGGTTATTTTCTAGCATAATTGCGCGCAATTATGGGAATTCGTAGCTCTCATAGAGAGCTATGGATTATGCATCGTCCCCCTACGCATACAATACGATCTTATTGTACGCGCGGGGGGAGAATTGATATGTCAATTGTTAGTGGCGATTCACATCGCTGACAATGCATGTCAATGGGGCCAGCGCCCGGCCGCCCCCGCCATGACCAGGGGACCATCTGGGGTTGCCCCTGCTCCTCTGTGGGTCAGTCCGAGCCTGTATGAGGCTCAAAACAGCAGCTCAGCAGATAGTATCACATAGAATAGGATTATATACAGCAGCTAAGCAGACTGTATCACACATGATGGGATTAGATACACAGGTCTGTAGACAGTATCACACATGAGGGGATTAGATACAGCAGCTCAGTCGTGGCTTGACTGAGCGGCCGCAAGCTGTGAGTGCTCCGGCAATAATTCCACCAAACTCCTAAAGTAGGGCTGATACAGAGTGGCTTATACCTGCAGGGACAAGCAGAGGGTCTGTGGACACCGTCGGAATCAGCCAGCCTATGTTCTGTGATGACTTGCTGCAACAAAGAGCAGGACAGGACTGACCGCGGGGACTTCCAAGATGGCACCCGGACCCCATGTGTGCCAGCTAGGCAGGGAAAGCAGACAGAAGGGTCACAGGACTCTGAGGCTAAATTAGCACAATATACCGATATGTTCCTGACTCACAACTAACAGATAAGGGGGATACTCTGCCACAAACCACTAAGCCAGTACTGTAGGGCAATGATGTAGAGATTGGTGACATGGAGAAATAGTGCAGCACCAGCTTTGTACCATTAGGGTCCATGCCTAAAATGTCTATCAGCAAAGCTGCCTGTCTACCCACACAGAATGACACTGCAGAACCTACACTGTGAGATGTCCTGATTGCTGTTAACCAACGCAATGCTACACACCCATCACTTAATGTGCAAGTTGATGGCCTTTAAGAAGACATTAATATTATCAGACATGACATGCAAAGACTCTCTGCAACAGTGATTTAAAACATAAGTGACTTAGAAGTCCAGGTCACCCCTCTATAGTGAGTGCATTATCTAACACTAAAAGAACTCGTCAAAACAGATCATCTTGAGAATAGATTGCGTCGAAACAACATAAGAATTGTAGAGATAAAAACAGAGGCACAAAATCCTTCTGATTTTTGAAACGTGGTTTCTTAATATATTTGGCAAGGACTCTTACGCCCCTATTTGCTGTGGAACATGCACTTAGCGTTCCTATGCGGCACTTGCCACTCTTGCCATACTAGTCAAGCTGCTACATTTCAAAGACAGAAATATAATTTTATGTACGGCGTTTCTCCTACAGGATGATATGATGGACGGATGCAGAGTTGCTTTACACCCTGATTTTTTGGCATATGTCCAAAAGCGGAGAGCACAATTCCAGGATATTAAGTGACGATTGTGTACCCTTCAAGTACATTATGCTATGTTGTACCCGGCACAGCTAAGAGTTAATGCACTGGGGTCTACCTATTTTTTAGAGAATACAAAAATGTATCCTCAGTAATAATAATAATAATCTTTATTTATATAGCGCCAACATATTCCGCAGCACTTTACAATATAGAGGGAATAAGCACAGACAAACCTTACATTATAAAAAAGCTACGTACAAATCAGACACGCGGTGTGAGGGCCCTGCTCGCAAGAGCTTACAATCTATTAGGGTGTATGGGTGAAACAAAGAGTGACAAGTGCTTGGTTTACAATGGACCAGCCATGTTACATAAATATAGGGTAGTACACATAAAATGTGGATGAACCTGCCATCCCAACCATACATCTATATACAGATAAGTGCCTGTGGGTGCCAAAGTGCAGGAAGTGACGAATCTGTGACAGAATTTGGGGGGTTGACAATTAGGGATCTTGATAGGCTTGTCTAAGAAGATGAGTTTTCAGAGCGCACTTAAAACTGTGAGGGTTGTGAGTGTGCCTGATCACATGGGGTAACATGTTCCAGAGAACTGGTGCAATACGTGAAAAATCTTGGAGACGGGCATGGGAGGTTCGGATGAATGAGGTATGTAGTCTTAGATCAGTAGCAGAGAACAGAGAGCCGGTAGGGTGGAATACAGAGAAAAGGTAGGAGATGTATGGGGGTGCAGCACTGTTGAGAGCCTTATGTGTGAGAGTGATGAGTTTATACTGTATCCTGTACTGGATGGGCAACCAGTGCAGTGACTGACACAGGGTAGAGGCATCAGTATAGCGGCTGGAGAGAAAGATGAGCCTGGCTGCTGCATTCAGGACAGATTGGAGAGGGGAGAGTTTACAGAGAGGAAGACCAACAAGTAGGGAGTTACAGTAGTCAAGACGAGAATGAATAAGAGCAACAATGAGAGTTTGAGCTGTTTCCACAGTGAGAAATGGACGGATTTTGGAGATATTCTTGAGGTGCAAGTGACAGGAGCGGGCAAGGGATTGGATATAGGGGGTGAAGGTCAGATCAGAATCTCATATAACCCCCAGTACTCTACAAACGCTAAGAGACAGTCAAGCAATGAACATAAGAACTATTTCAAAAAGCATTTCTGGTACTTTTTGGATATATAAAATTTGAGTGTCTCAGATTTTTGAAAAAAAACTGTGCAGCATTTCTTTGAGTCAAAGGACACAATGCAGTGGCAGGACAAAAATTAGCCTTTCTCAAGATGCTTGAGAAAGGCCACAATGTCAAGGGCTGAAACGTTGGAATTTTTTTGTACTCCTAATGGATTAAACAAGTTCCTGATTTTATTCAATATGGTGCTGTCATCCAAAGTTTACAATTTTGGTTTGCATTGGTGGTGAGTAGAAGACTTACACACATAGTACAGGGACTGTGCATCAATTGGGACCCGTGTGGTTCATTGTGGATTTGGTGCTGTTCCCAACTGTTGGTTTTTGGATAGGATGGGAATGTCACTCTCTGTATACAAACTATTCTGGAGGGGCCATTATTCTAGTTCACAAAATATACCCTTTCTTTGGATATAGAGCGTGACATAGAAGGGAGATATACAGCGGGTGAAATAAGTATTGAACACGTCACCAATTTTCTAAGTAAATATATTTCTAAAGTTGCTATTGACATGAAATTCTCACCAGATATCAGTAACAACCCCTCCAATCCACACAGGCAAATAAATCTAACCATATATGCCCATAAATTATGTGTAATAATGAGAAATGACACCGGGAAAAGTATAGAACATCCTTACTGAAATGTATTTAATACAAAAGCCTTTGTACAGCTTCAAGACACCTCCTGTATGGAGAAACTAGTGGCATGCATTGCTCAGGTGGGATTTTGGACCATTCTTCCACACAAACACTCTTCAAATCCTACAGGTTCTGTGGGCTCCTTCTATGAACTCTGAGCTTTAGTTCCTTCCATAGATTTTCTATTGGATTCAGCTCCAGTGATTGGCTGGGCCAGATTAGCAGCTTTATCAAAAGATGAAGGGTGGGGGGGGGGGGGGATACCTAACCCTGCTATTTATTTTTGGTAGCGCTATTGCGGTATTTGAGGAATTGGGAAGAGGAGGAAAGCTCAGATATGTATCTTAGGTCGCTCTGGCAATATTTTAAGTTTACCAATTTATATAGTAAACTAGATTACCAGAAGCTTTTGATACAATTCAAGAAACTTCCCTCCTTATACCTGATGCATAGACTCTGGTGGAAATTATGAGACAATTATAACATTGTGGATTGCACAACTGACACAGCTCTATGGCACAAACCTTGGCTGCCTGAAATTTTTATGTTACAGGATTTCCATTTTTGGGAATCTCAGGGGCTTAGCAATGTTTCTGAATTACTTACTGAGCTGGAACTTTAAGCAATCTTAACAGCTTCTGGCTAAATACACCCTACCACATTCCTGGTGATTTAAATACCTACAACTGAGGTATGTGTTTAACACAGAAAAAACAGAGACTGTTAGGTATAAGAAAGAATTTATTCCAATAGACATGGTTAAAAACATTAAGAATACAACAGGACTAATCTTCATGTTGTATACAACTTTATTAGCAAATCATTTTTCCAGGTTCCCCATTGATTTATGCAACAAATAGGAAGGGGCATAGACCCCACTGAGCCCAATGTCTGGGAAGATATTCTACAGGCTATTCCTGTAACACTAAGTAAAACTAAGTGAACAACACCGTATCTCATAGATATTCATGGTTCACAGGGTACACTGCTCTCCATTCTTATTCTTGCATAAAATTGGAGTAATTCTCCACTGTGTAACATATTTACATTCATCCGGCTTTCCTTCTTCACATATTCTGGTACTGCCCTAAACCTGACAGATACTGGAATCAGATTGAATTTTTCACATTGAAATTGAAAAGACACCTTTGGTTTGCATGAGTGTATGGAGGATCTTACAGTGCTACAAGAAGTAAAAACGCCTATGTCTAGATTATTATATATGGCCGGGTAATTTATTGCACAGAAATGCCAACTAGGCAAGAATTCATTCATAAGGTGAACTGGCTGATATCGAAAAAGGAGTAAACAGTAAAAGGTGAGCAAGAAGTAAATACAATAAGATTTGGGGTAAATGGTTAGACAGTAGAAGTGAAAAAAGTGGCACAGCGGTTCCAAGATCCAATAAAAATAGTATTTATTCCAAAGCTTTAAAATCAAAAACAGAAGCACCCCCACCGCATTGCACAAAAATAATACGATCCCAGTTAACGCCGACGCGTTTCGGGTGAATAAACACCCTTAGTCATGGCATGCCATGACTAAGGGTGTTTATTCACCCGAAACGCGTCGGCGTTAACTGGGATCGCTTCCTTCTTCACATGTTGGTATGCCCAACTGCGACTGGGATGCTTCTGTTTTTTGAATTTTAATGAATTGGAAAAACACCATTTTTGATGATGGATCTTCAGGTAACAGCGTAAAGCCACTAATTTTATTATCCTATTATTCAGAAATGCCAAAACAAGATTCATTCTCTAAGGTGAAGGCTGATGCGGAAAGAGAAACAAAATAGGTAGAAATAATACATAGTTTGGGTAAATGGTTAGACACCTCGGGCCTTATAACAATGCCGAGAAACCGTTTACTATCCATACTGGATTAAAAGAGGTGGATGTTCTAGAAGGACGTTGGACTAATGCGGACAAAGGTTGTGGTTTTGTCAATTATTTTGAGTTAATGTATATTGAAATGTTTGGACTAATAAACCTTTGGTACAGCAATGCTAATACTATGTATTTGTGCCTTTATATCTGAAAATGTAATAGTATAGGATGGATGATGTAAGGATACGTTCACATGGTTTACTTCGGGGCGTAATCGCACTGCAATACGCCGGATGTACGACCTGCAATTCACCCTAAGGGGAAAAGAGAGTGTGAACAGTTAAAATATTTTGTTACAATACAAAAAAAAAAATGTGTGATGTATTTTTTACAACTAATAAAAAATACATGATAAAAAAAAAAGAGTGCAGCAGGTCAGCAGACACTATCACACGTGATGGGATTAGATACATAGGTCATCAGACAGTTTTATCACATGTGAGGAGATTAGATACAGAGGTCGGCAGACAGTATAACACATGATGGGATTAGATAAGACAGTATACACATGATGGGATTAGATACACAGTGTAAGCAGACAGTATCACATAACAGAATTAGATACACAGGTCGGCAGACGGTATCAAACATAATGGGTTTAGATACACAGGTTAGCAGAAAGTATCACACATGATTAGGCTCAGGTACACAGGTCAGCAGACAAAATCACACATGATAGGCTTAGATACAGCAGGCTCAGCAGATAGTATCACACAGGATATGCTTAGATACAGCAGTTCAGCATTCAGTATCACACATGATGGGATTAGATACACAGGTTAGCAGACAGTTTTATCACATGTGATGAGGTTAGATACAGAGGTCAGCAGACAGTGTCACACATGATGGGATTAGAAACACAGGTCAGCATATGGTATCAAATATAATGGGATAAGATACACAGGTCAGCAGAAAGTATCACACATGATTAGGCTCGGATACACAGGTCAGCAGAGAATATCACACGTGATGAGCTCAGGTACACAGGTTAGCAGACAATAAATATCACACATTATAGGCTTAGTTACAGCAGGCTCAGCAGATAGTATCACACAAGATAGGCTAAGATATAGTAGCTCAACTGATTGTATCACACATGATGGGATTTGATATAGTGGGCTCTGCAGATAGTATCACACATGATAGGCTTAGATTCAGCAGCTCAGCAGACAGTATCACACATGATGGGCTTAAATACATCTGCTCAGAAGATAGTATCACGGCCAAGGGCTCACCTTTTTCATGATAACCCGGTGGATACCTCGAGCGTAGTCATTAACAACGATGAACCCAGTCTTAGATACAACAGTTTGTATCACTTTGTCATTTAACAAAGAGCTTGTTAATACATTGAAATCTGCTCTTCATGGCTCATGTCTGGGGTCTGTGGTTCCATTCACTCTGTAATCGCTCAGATATTTCATAAGTAAATGAAGTGATACTGCAGGCGGAGGAGAATTCGCAAAACTAGAGCTGATCTGAACAAGAATACAATGGGGTCATTGTTTTACAGAAACCACTCAGCCGAACTGCAAGACGACGTCTCTGGCCCTTGTTAAAATCTATTATGGGTGAATTCACACAGGCTGGATTTGATGCAGATTTGTGTAGGTAAATCTACGGCGCCATATTGAACCAAGGCTGTAAATGAGATTTTACAGATGTCATTTACATGGTGGGGACTTTTCCACAGGAAAACATATGCTGTAGATTTTAGATCTCCAGTATGCTCATTCTGTTGTGAATTCGTTGTGGATTTTGACAGCAAATTACACATATTTGTAGGCTATTTCAGACATAGTGGACTTGCGGTGGAATTCCTGTCCAGATTTGGAAGCAGAAAATCTGCAATGAAATACAGTAGTAGCAAAGTGGATAAAATTTCTATGTGGAAACCAACCTGTGTTGTGGATTTCTAAGTCAGCATCATATCAATTTCTGTCACGAAAATAGCACAGCCTTGTTATGGATATTCCCCATTAAACTCAGTTGGGAGGAAGAAATCTGCAAACAAATCCTATTGGTCTTGCTTTTGCTGCAGGTTACCGCAATCAGAAAAACATAAGTGTATAATTTAAAAACACACTGGGCCTCATTTATCAAAACTGTCTAAAGTAAATCTGTATATGTTGTCCATAGTAATTAATCAGAGATAAACTTTCCTTTTTTACAGCAGTATAAGAAATGAAAGCTGAGCTGCTATGGGCAACAAAGACAGTTTTACTTTTAGTATATGTTCACACAACGTATTTGCGGGACATACTTCGGTGCACTGCAATGTGCCCAAAGTATTCCCCACTAATACGGTAAAATAATAGCACTCGTTGAGTGCTATGTTAAACCTGCATATTTCCCAGCTTACAGTACGTGTGTAAAAAGAAATGACATGTCACTTCTTTCGGGGGGCCAACATGAGAACTGCAAAGCAGGCTGGGCTGTAGCGCTGTTGAAAGTACATGCTGACCAGCGCATACTTTCAACAGCAGGCGTATAGCATTGTGCCATGGGAACTTTTTGATAAATGAGGCCCAGTCTATTTTTTAACTTCATCAGCAGTTATCTAAATTGTTTGGAAAAGTGTTACAAGTGAGTAATCAATTATTGTGTTTATAATCCACAAGATGACTGCAGTATTATAAGTAAAAAAAAACACCAAAACCGCGCCGCGTTAAAGTACCCTTAGGCTGGGTTCTCACATAACGTTACTGCATACATTTTTGTTAAATGCAGATGGTATTGTAATTAACTTCAGTATAAAGTAACTAAAGTTAATTACAAAACCACCTGCATTCAACAAAAACGCATGCAGTAACGCAATGTGAGAACCCAGTTTTTTTGGATGCGTTTTTTGTGCAACAATGTATAGCATTAATTGTTGTGCCTTCCTGCACAAAAAAACACATCCAGAAAAGACATCAAAACCGCACCAAAAACTGCACTGTGTGAAAGCACCCTAAGGGGCCGTTCACGCGGCTTATTTGGCCGCGGATTAGCGCCGTACTGCGTGCCGGATTTGCGCTGCAGTATGGCGCCAATCCGTCGCAGTAATTACGGTAATCCACAGTTCTCATAGAGAACAGTGTATTCTGTCGCTCCTACCAGCTCGCCGAATCCGCCGGGCGGGGAGAAAGTGACATGCACATTATCCAGGCGCAATACGTGCCGTGGATAATGCAAGTCTATGGGGCCGGTGGGCAGCGCCCCCGCATCCGCCCCTTATTCAAGCCGGAATTGCGAGCGCAATCCGGCTCGCAATTCCGGCTTGAATAAGCCGTGTGAACCGGGGCTAAGGTTGCTTTCACAAATTGTATTTTTGGTGCATTTTTTTCACTTGCAGTACTGGACCACAATTAGAGTGAGTTCACACTTTGTTTATTGCTACATTGCAGGTATCCGTCAGGGTACTAGGAAAAAAGGTACCCCAGCGGATACCGAGACTCAGACATGGCAACCCCATAGGGAATAATACAGCAGACGTAGCCCTGCGTAGTCCTCGCAGGTATCTGCCGTGGTACCTTTTTTCAAGGTATTCTGTTGGATACCAGCAACGTAGCCATGACAATAGTGTGAACCCACCCTTAAACTGCCTTTATTACCAGTAAGTTTTTTCCAGCGATCTAAATTGTTTGGGAAGGGGTTATAAATCAGTAATCAATGATTGTGTTTAAAATGTTTATTATAAATACAATTATTTACAACTCACTTGTAACGTCTTTCCAAACAATTTACATAACTGAAAGAAGCTTGCTAGTAAGAAAGGGAGTTTAATTGTGGTGCAGTACTGTGATTGAAAAAACCTACCAAAATACTACCAAATGCTGACCAGTATTTGGTCTTTTTTTGGCACGCAGCAGGACGGCTGCTGCCCCCCTTCGCACCCACCCAGTGGGAACTGCTGCACGGATTTTCTATTGAAGTCTGTGGGGGAGCGTTGCTTGTCAGTTTTCAGACAGTTTGTAAAACCGCAAACTGTCTGAAAAACCAACAAATAACCTGTGTCATGGGGACAAGCCCTAAGGGTGCTTTCACATGGAGTGTTTTTGGTGGGGTTTTTTAGGCGTTTTTTTTTTTTTTTTGCAGAAATGCACAGCATTAATTGCTCTGTATTTCTGCAAAAAACCACTAAAAATGCATCAAAATTGCACCAAAAAACACTCTATGTGAAAGAACTCTAAGGCCTCGTTCACACGGCTTATTTCAGAACGTATTTACAACGGATTTCCGATGTAAATACGTTCTGAAATCAGTTGAAGATCAGTTGCAAATACGTGCCACTAAGTGTGGCACGTATTTGTAACTGATTTACCGACGGATTCACCATCTACAATCATTGTAGGTGGTGAATCCGTCCGGAAATAATTGACATGTGAATTGTTTTTCCGTCCGGATTGCCGTCGTCAATCCGCGGCGGCAATCCGGAACGGAACTACGCGTCGTGTGAACGACGAGCCGTATTTTCTATTGAAATCAATAGAAAATAGGCTGTGACTATTTCGGACGGATTTGCCGACGGATTGACGATCGTCAATCCGTCTGCAAATACGCGGCGAAATAAGCCGTGTGAACGAGGCCTAAGGGTGTTTTTGGATGCGTTTTTTTGAGCAGAAATGTACAGCATTAATTGCTGTGCCTTTCTGCACAACAAACGCACCAAAAACAATGCACTGTGTGAAAGCAGCCTAAGGATACGCTTTTAGATGCGTGGTTGGGTCCCTCTAGATGAACCCAAACACGCATCTAACATCGAGCTGTGTGTTTTACATTGCTTGCAATGTAAAACACTTATCGGCGTTCACATGCATGATCGCCGATGCGTGTTTACATTGCGTCTTTCGGATTGACGTCAATTCTTGGTCCAAAAGATACAGCAGGAGCCCTATAATAAACTATAGGCTGCGATCCTGCTGCATCCTACACGCATCCAAACACGCAGCTGCATGTTGGATCCGATCGACGCTACGTTTTTGGATGCGATTTTTGGGTCCAACACGGACCCGAAAGCATATCCAAAAACACCATGTGCACATAAGGGTGCTTTCACACAGCGCAGTTTTGGGGCAGTATTAACTGCGCTCCAATTAAACTGCATTTATTACCAGCAAGCTTCTTTCAGTTGTCGAAATTATACAGGAAGGTCTTTAAAGTAAGTAATCAAATTAATGTGTATGAAGTCTTGTGGATACAAACACACTAATTGATTACTCACTTTCCAAACAGTTTAGATAAGTGAAAAAGCTTACTGGTAATAAAGGCAGTTTAATTGGAGCGCAGTTATAACTGCACCAAAAGTGCACTGTATGAAAGCACTCTAAGCACAATACTTGATTACTGAATTGCAACACCTTTCTTTTTTTAAAAATATATTTTATTAGGCACTGTATCAAAATTATATAACAATCAGCGTTTCAAACAATTTGAAGAATAACAAGTAACATAATTTTCCATTGTTATAAACAAGTTAATAACAAAAACCATGACATAATAAAGGTAGAATACCGAGTCCCATAGTGTTACATCAATACTAAAAACTGCCATCCCTGACCCTGGTCTAGGATTTTGTTTCTCGGCATAATTAGGCTTCTCTGTTTAATATGTCATTACCCTACTGAGGGACACCTTACATGCAACACCTTTCTAAACAATTAAGTAAACTGAAATGAAATTGCAGTCAATAAAGCCAATTTCACTAGAGTGCAGTACTGCAACAGAAAAACCGCATGAAAAATGCGACAAAACCTCATAGCGGCAAAGCACTCTTACGTCTGGACAGAATCTAAAATGCTTGATGGAAAAATGGTAACGAACAGTAACACAAAATCTGTGAGAAAGTAATGGATTTTTTCTACATATAAAAAAGAAATTTTACTTGCATATTACTAAGCATCCCCTTTAAGGTCATATGATTTAATGCATAGCTTTCTTCCCAACTCTTTGCTCTTTTTTTTTTTCTTAAAGCCATATATTTTTCCATGTGACAGTCATGTTTCTCTGTGGGGCATAGAACCTGCTTATCTTTCTCCCCCTCCCGTCATTGATTTTATTACACTTTGTGTCCTTATGTTATTTCTATGGTTTAGAGCAGCTTAGTGGAATAACAGATCACTGCACCCTTGTGACTCAAGCCTTGTGATTATGAATATACCTGTATGTCATGTGACTCAGAAACAGGTAATCATTTAAAGGGATGTTCCAATCTTCCTAAAGGGGTTTTGCCACAATGTAATGGTGACGTAGGATCCTCCAAAATGGGTATTTAATCACATTTCTAAATACAGGCAGTCCCCTACTTACATCGTTCCTACTTACATATGTCCCCTAGTTACAAACGGAGACTTATGGGGCGTGGCTGACATTCAACACTGAGTCACGCCCCATGATAACCAAGTGCCAGCATGCCACAGCTGCACATGAGATACAGAGCGTTAGGCGAAATCTTCTAAAAAAGGGCCACAGACAGCAAACCAAATGTAAAAACTGTTCCCTGCACTATCCAAAACTAAAAAAAAAAGGAATTGCATTTAATAAATATACCTGTTTCGACTTACGTACAATTTCAACTTAAGAACGAACCTACAGTCCCTAACCCGTATGTAACCCGGGGACTGCCTGTATATGTGATTACAAAAAGTGAAGCCTGTGAGAGCAACAGCATTGCTCAGTCCCCCTTAGTTTCCTGAAAGTTTACATTAGACACGACCAGAAGCTGACAGGGAGCTGATCTGGCCACGCTGATCTGTGCGAGCTTGTCTATGCTCATCTCCCAGCTCTAAGGTGAAGGAGCTGGGCAATTACTAGGTATGTAGCTGCTAGTTTCACTCTCTCCCCCAAAAAAACACAGACGTATACGGCCCCTCCCCCCACTCTATCTACTGCCTGATAACAGAGGGGGGAAGGGGAAGGGCAGAGTGCATTCCGCACATTTGTTTCATCGGTTCAGGATCCATGTATAACTGCTTACAGCAATGCATGGGTTCTGGTTACAAGGAGCTTGTGGAGCCTGGAGATGACAGCTCTGCAGACATGAGAAGCATGCAGTAGGTCTGCAGAGCTGACATCCTGTCCCTTCCACTGCACGCACAGATTGATCATGTCACAACTTTTCAGTGAGGGGAGACACGCCCCTGGATTTGAAACTGTAAAAGAGATCAACAGCACAAGTCTGCGAAAGCTTGTAATGATAAAACCCCTTTAACCATTATCACCATGCCTTTCCCTACAGTGTGCTTACTCTAGTCAAACAAAGGTATGTTTATGGAAAGAGCTGTGAGTAACCACAATTCAGCTGCGTGGTTAGCACTTTTGACTTTCAACAGAGACATCCTATGTTCAAGTCTCTGCAGGAACCAAACATGGATTTCTTTCTTTATATTTGTACTTTGTGAATAATTACTAAGCAGTACAGAATACAGGAATAGAATGAGAGTACCTGGGGTTGAACACGCACTCAGTAGTGAGTGTGTGTGATTACTAAGCAGGGAAGAGACTGATAATAGCTGCCTGAGAGGAGAGGTGATGTCTGAGCATATGCAGCCAGGACGGAGGCGGTCTCATCAAATGGTCAGATCTCCTGGAAACGAGCTGTAGACTATGGATCACCGAAGGTGCAGCTAAAACAAAGATGGTACAGAATCTTTAATAAAGATGAATCGTGAAAATTCCACATCAATTTTACTTTGTGGTAAAACCACTTTCATACACTCATCACAACTTACTCCAGCAGCAAGATGTTTTAGACCTCTGTCTGAAATGCCAGTCTAAGTATATCTCCTCCAAAGTACATTAGAAGGTGAAAGAACTTTTTAAAGAACAGGACACTGAACACTGGCACTTTAATGAGGTTGTTAGACATTTAAAAAGAAGCATCAACAGGTCAAGGCTGCTATAAAATAAAACTAAAGGTCTGCCATTCCTGCGCCTGCCTGTGGACATTTTATTTGAAAATCCTGGATAATCCCATTATTCATGTTCACTTGAGCAACTTTTACAAATTACAGTGAATGATAAGACATTTATGCCCCTGGGGTCACATGGTTCGGAGGGTGCAGTATCTTCATCCCTTGTACACTGTCAATGGGGGCTTTGTCACAGCAGCGCGACCATGGTCTCTCATTCTGCAGTTTGACTTCAGTGTGTCTATTATCACAGATAAAGGATTTTTTCAGTTATTAAAAATGGTGGTAAATGAGATGAGTCAGTGAATGGCAGATAATAAAGTAGTGTGTCCAAAATGACATCCGTGTTATTACCATGTACTTGTAACAGTGTCACAAAAAGATGAGGAGTATGAGGATAGCGGGTATGGCTAGAAAAAACTTTGCAGAAGTCACTTTGTACCTGTAATATGCCAGGTGGCAGTGGTATATTGTACCTGTGATATGCCAGGTGGCAGTGGTATATTGTACCTGTGATAAGGCGGTTGGTGAAGGAATATTGTACCTGTGATAGGATGGGTGGTGAAGGAATACTGTACCTGTAATATAACAGACAGTTGGATATTGTACCTGTGATATGACAGTGGTGAAGGAATATTGTACCTGTGATATAACAGACAGTTGGATATTGTACCTGTGATATGATGGGTGGTGAACGAACATTGTACCTGTAATATAACAAGCACTGGTATATTATACTTGAGATAGGATGGGTGGTGAAGAAATATTGTATTTGTAATATAACAGGCAGTGGTATGTTGTAACTATGATATGACGGGTGGTGAAGGAATACTGTACCTGTAACAAGCAGTGGTATATTGTACCTGTAATAGGATGGGTGGTGAAGGAAATTGTACCTGTAATATTCAAGGTTGCAGTGTTATATTGTACCTGTAATATGACACATGGTTAAGGAATATTGTACCTGTCACATAACAGGCAGTGTTAGTATTTTGTATCTGAAATATGACAGCAACTAATGATAATATTGTACATGTAAAATACAAGATGGCAGTGGTATATTGTAACTCTGATACAACATTCTGTAAAGGATTATTGTACCTCTAATATAACAGTCACAGTGGTATAGTATACTTGTAATATGGCAGGATATGATGGTAGTGATATTATGTACCTGTTATGTGACAACCAGTGGCGGTATATTTTACCTGTGATATGACAGATAGTGGGGATATATTGTACCTGTAATATGACAGTCGGTTTTGGTACATTGTACCAGTGGTATGACAGACAATGGTGGTATACTTTACCTGTAATATAACAACTCATAGTGCTATATTGTAGAGGTAATATGACAATTGATGATGGCAGTGGTATATTTTAGTGGTAATATGACAATTGGTGATGGTAGTGGTATATTTTAGTGGTAATATGGCAAGTGGTGATGGTAATGGTATATTGTACCTGTGATGTGACAGACAGTGGTGGTATACTGTAGCTGTAATATGATAGGGAACAATGTTATATTGAATCTTTTATATTACAGGCAAGGATGGTAGATTGTACCTGTAATATTAAAGCCAGGAGTGCCATCAGGGCGGTATTGGCAGTACTCCTGCCAATATGGCACAAGAACTGCTAATAGGTGGGGGACACATATACTTTGGCTATATGGGGCCCTGAAATTACTTATGGCAGCGCTGATGACAGCTGGCGGTGTTATATTGTACCTGTAATAAAACAGGTAGTAGTGGTACAGTGTACCTGTATTTAATTGACAGAGACTGAGCAAATGATGGGTGGTGTATTATTACAGGTGTCCTGCAGACGGTCTCGCTACATGAGTCATACTCCGTATCCAGGTATTGCTGTCAGGTAATGATGCCGGGCTGTGCCTCATATACTTGCGGTATTACTGTAGACACTATGGATAATATACAGTCTCTGCTGTCCTGTGCACAGATGGAAAAACTCTAAACTAAACTCTGCAGAGCTGCAGAAGTGAAAGGGTTAAACCTGCCTGCAGGTTCTGCTGGATGCCAGGACATTCTGCCTGATCTTTGGATGTTGTGGATCTTTCTCCCAGTTCAGCCCAAACTTCCTTCCTGCCTGGTTGGGTGGGGTGTCATAGCCGGCTGGGTGCTGTGCCCTAGACACTTCCTTCTAGTCCTCTACAAATGGTACTAAGACCTGGCCGTGTGACCCTGGAGCATTGGTGCCCAGGTCTATGGATACACAGTGTCTTGTGGTTTTATCGCTAGGGTTTATTAAGTTTTTCCTTCTCGGTCTTTAGCATCCTCTGCTGGAAATCCTGTTTAGCTGAGATGATGAGAGTAGTAGTTTTACAATAGCTGGAGAGTCACAGAGCAGGATTATTATACAACCTCCCCTGCACAGGGCAACCCAAATGTACTTGCACCATCTGCCACCCCTCGAATTGTTTGTATTTTGCAGCAGTGTTGGGTGGCAAAGCCTTAGATGCCCCCAGGATCTGCTTTCAGTTATAGGGGCTCTAGTGACGATAAAAGGGAGGGGGCCACAGGAAGGAGATAACAAAATGTTCCTATACACAAAATGTTCTGAGGAAGAGAATTTTACCTGTCAGCAGATTCCAGCCTCAGTGAGCGTCAGCCCTTCTCCTGTCACAAGACCCTCACAAGGAAATGTATGGACGGTAGAATAATAATGATAAGTAATCCCCACACCCATCATGGGGGGGCAGGATCACCTCAGCCCCTCTTTCAGCAGAGCTACTGGGCAGAGATGGGAAAACATCCTATTCCATTCAACAGAGGAAATCAGCAGAGATTTGGGTGGGGGCCTTGGGGCAGGAAGGAAAGAGGGAAGCAGAACTGGACAGGGCAAGACAAGAGCACAAGTGCAAACCGGTAGGATTAACAACAGCATCGGGGTGACCAGGAGTCAAAGTGAGACACAGCGAATGCAGGACTGACAGCGCCAGGGACCACCTAAGGGACTGAGCACAAAGAGTCACCCTGAGGACTGACAGCACTGGCATCCCCTTAAGTACTGATAGCACCAGGCATCACTTTAAGGACTGACAGCACTAGGCACATCATCTGCAGGACTCAACACTGCCAGGAACTACCTTGAAGATTGACAGCACCCAGACACTGCCAGGCATCACCTGCAGGACTGACAGCGCCAGGCACCACAGGTAACATTATAACACATCTTAAGCTGTGAGAAATATTTTCAGCATCTGCAAGTTAACAAGAATGTTTCCATTCACTGACAGCAAGCAGAAATTTTAAACGCTGAGAATTTAAAACTCAAAATTCATTAGAAAGTTGCAGAACTGTTCAGTAATTAGGCATTCAGTGCCTTGTAGATTTGTAGAATCCCTCTCTGGAAACATTAAAGGGGTTGTCTCACTACAAGGATTGCTTTTTATGTTAAAGATCTTGCAAAAATAAGTCACTTTGCAATATGTGTCCATTAACAGTGTCCTACCTATTCTGAGATATCCCCTCTTGTGTGGGCTGCATCATCTCCTCAGGTTGCTATAGCTACAGACCTGTCTTCTTCTGCAGCCTAGTGGAAGCCAGTAAACATGCCCCTGAATTCACAGTGAAACCAAGAAAACAGGACTGAGGTGAGATGAATCAATGCAGTGAGACAACCCCTTAAAGAATCTCTCATACGAAAGATTTTTCACATAATCAACCAAATGGATGGAGGTAACCAGGAAACACATCTCCAGAGTTGATGTCCTGGACCTCACGCCCCCAAAGCAACAGCTGCAACATCTGGGCATAGGTACAGTTGGCATTAACCTCCATGATGTAGAGAGATAGGAGCAGAGCCCTGAGACCTCTCACATCAGGGTGACATGAAGTCTATTCATAGCGGAGAATGACATAATAAACATAATATCATCCATTGTTATATATTCATTACATCTGGTGTCACCGCAGAGCACGGTTGGCCAGACTTTTTTTTTTTTTTTTTTTTTTTTTTAAAACGTATTACGTGCTTAAAACCCAGAGCCCAAAAATGGGCAGGGGCGAATGAAATTCTATATGAATTTACTGTCTGCATGTAAAGGTGTAGTTCTCTCACATAGGGGAGTAGAAGACGTTACACAACACATTGATGTGCAGATTCTCCTATACTGGGTGTCAGAAGAGGGATCCTACCTGCACTCATGCCATGCTTGGGATACCATTATATATTTAAAGGGAACCTGTCACATTGAACGTGCTATCTAGTCTGCTGGCAGCATGTTGTAGAGCAGGAGGAACGGAGCAAATTGATATGTAGGGAAAGATTCAGAAGAACTTGGAATTTATTCTTTTAACTTTCTGCTTATTGTGGGTTAAAGAGTCCAGTGGGCGGTCTTATCTGTGATTGACAGCTTTTCTTATATGTGTGTGCATACATAGATAGCTATCAGTCACTGACAAAACTGCCCACTGGACTCCTTAACCTAGAATAAGCAGGAAGTTAAATGAATAAAATACAAGTTCTATTGAATCTTTCCCCACAAACCTATTTATCAGTCTGCTCCGCTCTTCCATCTCTATAACATGCTTTCTGCAGATTAGATTCAATGTGACAGATTCCCCTGTAACCATTATTATATTTTTGGCGGAATGAGCTTTATGATATTTAACAGTAACAATATGGCGGCCAGAGAATTACGCCTCAGATATCTCTGCTGTTTTTGGTCCTTTAAAATACACATTGTTATGACCTACAGCTAATATCCAGAGTGACTGCCACGTGCAGCACCTAGATAAGCTGGGAGTAAGGTCCTGGTAGGTTGTCACAGGTATCTGGAGCCATCTTAACTGCATCGCACAGCTGCTGGAAGTTGTGTTGGGGGGATCCATATAGTGAACACGATGATCAAGGTGGTTCCATAGATGCTCTACTGAGTTAAAGTCTGGGGAATTAGGGTCCAGGGTTGTACTTGAAAGTCTTGGTCATGTTGTTCTAACCATTGTCGGACATTTCTAACCATCTGATATGTTGCATTGTCTTGCTGGAAGATTTCATCCACCCCAGGGAAGACAATCAGCAAGTATGGGTGTACATGATCTCTCAGTCGAGAGTGTCTTTCACTGCAACATACGAACAGTTCACAAGCTGTGCAGTTCCAGAAATACTGCCACCCTTGGCTCAAAATACAAGAACCATCCCTTTTTGCAGCTCTGATAAATTACCCCATGACGGCAAAGAGAGAACTGTTTACAGACAGCCTATCATACACTTTATGTACCCACCAAGCCAGCTCACAACACATGACTTCCTTCACAGGCTACATGCTACTGACGTTGAAAGTAGGAAATGGCCATAATAATGTGTCTGTGGTATATGACTGTGTGACTGAATATGCAGAATACAAAATAATATATGCCCCCTGGGGCATGCATAATAATGGTGGTCATATATAATGCATCACATACTGGACATTTAGAGCTCTTTTGTGGCCCAAATAAAACTACCAAGTCTACCCATTGACGACTATAGCATTCACTGTGCCCCTGACAGGACAAGGGCTAGGATATAGCTGAGCTGCTGTGCAGCGTCTTTTGTTGGTGTGTCAGTGTCGCCTTTGTTTGTACCAGCGTCCACACTCTATTACATTGCCGTCACACTTGTCTCTATAAAACAGACGGGCAGATGGCGGAGGGGGTCACAGGTCACAGTCACTGCAAATTCTTCACATAACACAGTCATTAGGAGGCAGAGCTAATGCAGAACCAGCTGTCAGGGGCAACAGACGCAGGCCAACAGGGCAGGGCGAAGGAATACTCCTGACACACCTGGAACATTTACCTACCGCACCCCAAAGCCAAAAATAAATCCTCTGTTATCACAGCATACGGTTGTGCCAGATCTACATTTTTTAATTTTGTTTACTTTCTGGAAAAGTAGGGGATATAATAATGTATAAGTAGACAGATTTTTCATTTTTCGTAAAGCACAGGTCTAATGTTGGCCATATTGGTTGTCACCCAACTATTTTGGAAATAGCTATCAATCAGATATTCAGTGGAATATTACCGTATTTTTTGGACAGTAAGACGCACCAGACTATAAGGGCGTGTTCACACAGCAGTGGACTAATACCGGTCGGTTTGCCGGCCGGTATTTGTCCAGTTTTGCGGTCGTCCCCCCGCTGAGGGAGAACGAGCCTCCCCCTCCCATGAGTTGTTCATATTCCGTCCAGAACCGGACGGAGAATGAACATGTTCAATGTTTTGTCCGCCGGGACTAGCATGCACGGGTTTTCCTATAGAGCACATTGTGCTCCAATTTTCGACGGTTTTTCAGGTGGTCTGAAAAACCGCAAACCGGCTGAAAACCGCCGAAAACCTGTGCAGTGTGGACAATCCTAAGACACACCTAGGTTTTAGGTCTGAAGTGAAGTGTTTTTTTTGGGAAACATACGACTTTTTGCCATAAGCAGGGTGTAACAGGTGTACATCTGTGGCAGCTGCAGAAGCCTGCATGAGGCTTCAGCTGCCATGGCAACCGATCACCCCCCTGCAATTACATTGCAAGGGGGTGATCGGACAGCACCGCTCCTCATTCAGCTGGTGGCGGAGGTGTTAAGAGCAAGGATGGATCCAGATCCATCCCTGCTACTAACAGCGCCCGCACAGACCGGCCGCGGCTCTCCGCCTCACCCAGCAGCTGTCCAGTGCACCGGGTGGCTGGTCCCTGCACCCAGCAGCCGGCAAGCGCATGCGGCCCACAGCCAGCGCTTGCCGCCCGCGCTGAAAGATCCTGGGCCGGCAGAAGACTGGAGTTCCACGATGCTGTGGAAAGCCGTCGTCTCCCCACAGCATTGCGACCTGAGATTGTATTCAGACTATAAGACGCACTCCTGTTTTCTCCCCAAATTTGGGGGGGAAAAAGTGCATCTTATAATCTGAAAAATACGGTGCATTTATTTAATGGAGATTTATACAGTAGCCTTTCATCTCATACATTTAGATCTGCAACACTAATCACCAAAAATCAACCATAACCCTAGTCCAAAGTTGGGTTTGGAGCTTTTTACTGTTTTGCAATGGTAACTCACCACACTATGGCAGGTCCAGTCCGGTGGTGCTCTTGACACAACACCATATCTGGTCTGACATCACCTCCAGTCCGATGTCACATTAGGGAAAACCTGATGTGACGTCAGACTGGAAATGAGGTCAAACTGGAAGTAACCGCAGACCAAGAACCCTGCCAGATGTGTTGTCAGACAGGAAGTCATACTGGACTGAGAGGCCCCTTTAAACCGCAGCGGCACAGAGTGGTAAAAAACCAGGAACAATTTTCCCCCAAACCCTTCCCACGGAACCTAAAAATTTATAGGAACAATTAGGGGATGGGGGGGTAATTTTAAAAAATTCCCCCGGGTTTATGGGGGAATGTCCAAATAAAGTTTTAAACTGAAAAAGCCGATGGCTTTTGACAAATAAATAAATAATCCTTCAAAAAAATTCAACAAAATTAAAATTGGGCCGGACTTTTGATGGTTTTTTATTTTTAAAATCCACCCTCTGGAGGTTCTGTTATCACACATGACCAGACAAATTCCACCTGTCATCCTCTAGGAGCCATGTCTATTGAGCCTGGTACTGTAAACAGCACACCACCTGTTTTTTCCCCAAAACACACTAGAAAAAATACAAGCATGAGGCACTTTCCGATCCAAGTGACATCTGGAGCACTTGAAGAAAGCTGGATAAATAAACAGCCCACAGAAGTGGTTTCAACTCAAAATCATTGTGGACATCATGCATTGACATAGAATATATCAGGTATGTACTCCGAAAAAACACAATATTAACTATATTTTTGTACATTTTCTTTATTGCAGTGTTGAGTTTTTAATATATTTCTCCACTTTTGTTACAGCAGAATACTTAATCAAAATAAAGGACATAAGAGGGCTTTTTCCACAACTTTTTTAAGATGGTCAGTATTATTTTGGTGTTAGATTTCGTGATTCTACATGATGCAGTTTTTACTAAGGCTATGGCTCTCTATACGTATTCAACAATTTCATTTGTTTCCTTACAGCTATTCTGAGAAATTCTAGCCAATGTCTATGAAGACTTTTGATTGCCTTGTCGACATTCTGTCATCACAACTCTGCAGGCAAGATACATTGATGAGGAGGTCCATGGGTCCTACTAAGAGGCTGCTCGTAACTGATGGAAATATTATAAAAATAATAACATTTTTCTTATACTTAGGTTATGTTTACCGATATAGTTATGATTGCATGGATATAGTTAACAGCCACCTACAAATGTAACACTACGCTGCTACTATTTGCATCTCTTCTTACAGATTTTTAGCTACCAGGGAAAGTTGTGCATCCCTACACTTCCAGTTGTCTTTGGGATTGTGAGAAGCAAATGCTATATGATATGTCAGTGCTTGTGGCTCACTGAGAGGCTCTATTCGACCCTAGAGATTTGGTTTGCTGCTACTGACATCAGAATTTGGACAGTAAATACTGCAAAACAAGAGGACTTTTTCCATCTCCAAGACTTCATGCCACGTACCATACCAGAAAAAGGCTTTTTTGCTGCTTCACAACCTGCTCCACAGAGGGGAAAGGATGCCCAGAGAAGATAATGTATGGAGAGCACCTTCACAGTCCTGGTGAGGAAGGTTGATAGTCTTCACTGTTGCATTGCAGTTAGGTAAGGCCACAATTGATAGGTTCATCAAAGCAGCATTTGTTCTCCACAACTCTGTCCAGGATAATGACAATCCTGCCATGGAAGTGAAGACACAGCATGTTTTAGTGACTCAGTTAAGACTCTGGTGGTCCATTAAACTGTGATAGGTGTAACAGATACCTTTGCAGACTTTTTCACAAGTCTTAAACTATGTCTTGTCCTCCAAAAAAGTGGGGTCTGTGGGGTCTAAGGCAGTGTAGCTAGGGCATTAGCATCATATTTGTAGCTGTAAATATGAAAATAAAGCAAATTAGAGACTTGTACCAAAGAATCTTAGGGCGACATGTATGATTTTTGGCGCCCAGGTGCCAATTTTATTTCGCACAATAGTTGGGTAGAATGCGCCTGAATCTATGAACCTGGTCTACTGCAGGTCATAAATCAGGAGCATTCTAGCGCAAAAGCAACAATTCAGGCTCAGGTAAACCACTTTTAAAGTGCTCTACCTGTTCCAGCAGTAATGCACCTGGATTTGATGTACTAAGCTATACTGTAAATGTGTAGCTTCTTACGGTTGTAGTGTGATGCCTCCAGCACGCCCCAGATCTCAGGCGCATTACAAAGTGCCACAGGTGCTCTGTAATGTGCCTGAAACTGGAGTGCACCTGATTAAAAAGAGTGAATGGGGCTGCACTAGTCTTCGGGCTGAAAAGATGACAGACTTCTGGCACAGCCCCGTTCATATATGTCGCCCTTAGTTGTTAAAGGGTATGACAGCAATGTGTGCTATTGTAAATGAAACTGTTAATTAGTGGAGGAATAGGTAGAAGTCACTGGGATTTTAGCTGTTACATGTCATTTATAGAACTGTTTTCTTACTTATAGAACACCAGGGTCAAGGTGCGCCTGTGGTGAGGAATTCTTCTGCCATAGCAATGGAAGACTGCTGCTGTGCATTTGCATGGCTTTGCATTCCTCCTGCGTAATCTCCTTCACAAACTGAGATGCCACCAACACTTGTGATACAGTAATACTCACTGCCAAGTCGTACACCTTTGACCTATAAGGAGACTCAATAATGCTGTTCTCCCCTGGTTTTTGGGTGACCTCTCCTAAACCCCCCGTTACAGCTGCATAGTAGTATGTACAGGTACTGGTTGTAAAAATAAATTTTGGGACCAGAGTCTCTTTACAGAGAACCATGCCATACCCTGTCAGCCAAAAAAGTGCCGTGTTTGACAATCTTGCTCCACTACACCCCTGGTCCCCAAGCTATATGCCTACCACAGCGATGAATAGCCAGACTACAACTAATGGATCTCCTAGCAAGTGTGTGGAGAAGATTACCACCATCCTTAAATTTTCTTCAGTAAACTTTGTATGTCATGTATTTCTATATAACCTATTTGTGTTCTTACAAAATGTATGTAAGTAAAGTTTGATTTGTTTAACATTTAAACGTGTCTGTGTTTTGTACTTCCACTTATATGCTGAATAGCACAAATAGTAGCACAAAAAGTCAAGAAGAGCAAATGTAGCAAAAATAAGACTACATTAGCTCTATTATTTTCTATGGCTCCACAGCGGTATATATCAGGACACCTTTTTCCCAGTATCTTGATACAAGGTGTGAATGGCCCCTAAGGGCACGTCCCCACTGCACGGGTTTTCGGACGGTTTTTCAGCCGGTTTGCGGTTTTTCAGACCGCCTGAAAAACCGGCTGAAAATGAGCACAATTGTGCTCTATGGAAAACCCGTGCAGCAGTCCCCACTGCCGTGGGAACATACCGTAAAAGAGGAAGGGGAAACCACTGTTTTCAAGACATACAAAAACTAAACTGGATCTTGGTGCTTACCACTGCTAATGGTATGTAGGAATCCCCAGTGCGTCATTACGTGAAGAGTGATCGGCTTTAGCTTCAGACCTTGCAGCTGACTTTTAATACCAAAGAGATAAAGTAGTTTTGGCACCCACAGCGATAACGATAAAATTAAGCCTTTTATTTTTTCTTTTAAAAATGCATAAAACACCAGAAGTGCCACACTTACTCTTTTCAGACCGGGCTCTGGTCTAAGACACGTAAGCATGGCAGTTCTGGTGTTCTATGCATTTTTAAAAGAAGAAATAAAAACCACATTTTTATCTATATTAATTGCTGGGTCATTTAACTTCTTTAGGGCTCCTGAGTCAAATTTCCATCCAGACAATGATTTTACCAAAAAAAACACCTTGCAAGTCAAACTTTATGTGGCACATGTATGAAAACTGTCCTGGTCTAAAACTCACTTTTTTGCCCATAGCAACCAATCAAAGCGACCCTCTCATTTTATATAGTGCTTGGGAAAAATGAGAGGGCCGCTATGGTTGTTATGGGCAACAAAGTGAGTTTTAGAGCTAGACAGTTTCATACATGTGGCCCTATCTATTTCTAAACTTGATTTTGCAGTACCGGGTTGCCCTCTGCTTTTGATAGAACATTTGATAGAACTATTTTCAGTAGCAAGTGGGGTAGCTCAGAAGGTATACCTGTATGGATCACTGACCTCTGCCTTTGATTGCTTAGGCTGGGTTCACATGCTCCAACAGCTAGACAAACCATGCCTGTATGCGGCTGCTCAAGGTTGCAGGGCTATAAAAGTTTTGCTGGGAAACTGGTCAGGCCATGGACTTGCAGTCTCATTGACATCACCGCTCAGCATATGAATGGCATGAGAGTGGTGAGGTCAATGGAACAGCATGATACTGAAACCACTGACTGGCTGCAGTAGTCACATGCTGTTTGGAAGGACTGGAACTAAGCATAAGCTGGAGACACTGCCAGAGCTTCAACACTGGAATAGTGGTGAGTACAAAGGTGGGTACTTTTTGTTATATAATACAGTTTTTCATTATTTAATACAATTTTTTTTAGTTAGAAACCCCCTTTAATGCAGTGGTGGCTACCGCTGCTGTTGTTTTAGTGGTCAGTGATGATGGTGTGGCCCCACCAAGACTTCTGGTTCTTCATTTACCTCCAACCTTGCTGTAGGAGTGGGCTCCTTCTCCCTCATTTGCTGCTCCTCTTGTTTTGTATTAGCCTCTGCCAGACTTTCTCACTTTTAATAATTTCCTCAAGATCTGTAGAACAAGATACAACTGTATAATACACTAAACAGACTAAAGATGATCCAATGAATATGATACTTCTGGTCAGGGGCCCCTGTTGGGCAGGAGAAAACACAGCTTGTCTTGGAATTGATATTTTAACTGTCTTAAAGAGGTTTTGCCATCACAGACACTGATGGCAGATCAATAGGCTATGCAATCAATGTCAGAAAGGTTCAGGTCCTACCTCTGGGACCTGCACCTATGTCTAAAACGGGCCCCTGAAACATCCTGTTCTGAAATGGCTGTGCTTGCGCGATCACTTTTCATCCATTTTAATGGGAGTTTCGAGTACAGTTCAACAGCTGCACTTGGCTGTATTCAGAACTTCCACTCGGAACAGGAAGTTTAGGGGGTCTGTTATGGATATAGGTGAGGGTCCTAGAGGTGACCTGCACCTATATGACATTGATGGTATATCTTTTGGCTATGCCATCAATGTGTGATGGCAAAAGCCTTCTAAAGGGAATGTGCCATCATAAAATTACGTTATTGTTTAATTCATGTTTTTTATATTAAGCACATTTTTAAGAATGTTTGATCATTTGTATCATTATTTTTTTTTTTTTTAAATCCTGCAGTTTTCATTTTGGTCTCTAGGCCTAATTATGGTCTGACATTTCCTGTTCTGTAGACAAAGATTTTCAGTAGTCTCCTCATTATCAGCACAAGCAGGATTACACTGAAAGGTGACACCAATGTGTCTAGATAAAACTTTATCCACCATTCCCAATAGGGGATAGTCACAGCTCCCCCTCTCACCCTCCCTGCACGCTGACTTCTTCCCAGGTCACAGAGCATGACTAGAAAACTCTTCTTTAGAAGTTGATGGGTCTGCTCCTGTTCACAGGCTTCTATGCTCATGTTTTTTGCAGAAAAGCATCTCTCTAAATGCTGTTAACAGCAGCTCAGGCAAGATGGCTGTCCACATAATCAAATACATAAAATCGAATTGAGAAATCTACAATCAGAAAATAAAAACAGCTAAGAAGAAAATAATAACCTTTATTTAATAATAATAACCTTTATCTATATAGCGCCAACATATTCTGCAGCACTTTACAATTTGTAAAGTGAAAATTTGAAAAGAATATTTATCAGTGTCTTGTTTTAATTAGTACAAGACACTGATAGATTCCCTGGTGATAGATTCCCTTTAACAAAAAGGACCCAAACTTTTCTATATTACAGCAGTTCCTCATGAATGGGTCAGGCATGGTTCTCCATCGGTTCTTCAAGTCCTGTCCAAAAAAAGGGAAAAATTTGAACATGGTATACTAATTTATCAGTGGGGCGATACGAGTCCCCTTACTTGTTGGGACAACGTTAATACAAATCCAACTTAAAAATGTCTTGTGTGGGTTTATGAGGAGTAAAAACAACCGTACCATACAAACACAGCACCTGAAGCTCGGCGCTTGTTTGGCATAGTTGTATGGCTCTTCATATCCTTAGGCCTCGTTCACACGGCTTATTTCTCCGCGGATTGGCGCCGTACTCCGCGCCGCATTTGCGCTGCAGTACGGCGCCAATCCGTCGGAGTAATTACGGTAATCCACTGCTCTCATAGAGAACAGTGGATTTCGTCGCTCCTCCCCGCTCGGCTAATCCGCCGCGGGGGGAGAAAGTGACAAGAACATTATTTACGGCGCGTACGCACCGTAAACAATGCATTGACTATGGGGCCGGGGAGCGGCGCCCGTCCCGCCCCTTATTCACGCCGGATTTGTGAGCGCAATCCGGCTCACAAATCCGTCGGGAATAAGCCGTGTGAACACGGCCTTAGAAAGCCAGTAATGTCAAATGAACCTGACCATATTAACACATCACACCGATTCCTGTTTGAAAAAAAGACCATTGCCTTAGAATTCTGGCACATTGTGCACCAAAACAATGTTGTACCTGCTTTACTTCACATTTATGATGTGTTTTAGACACTTTCTAGGCATTTCTGTGCCTCATCTGACAAAAGGAGTGTGGCTTTCCTAGAAAAGGGGGGTGTGGCTTAGCATGCAATGTCGTACACCAAAGTTTGGGCGCAGTTAGTGGCATACAGTAAGGCTATGTTCACATGGTGTATTTGCAGGGCGTAATTACGCCCCGCAATTACGCCGTGTGACCGGGGGTGGGGCGGGTGCGGGGGACTGAGCAGGGGGCCGGCACTTCGCCGGCCCATAGACTTGAATTGCCAGCGGTTTCGCCGGGCGGGGAGAGGAGACGTAATCCATAGTTCTCTATGAGAACTGTGAATTACCGTAATGATTTGGCCGTTTTTTGGCCGTAATTGGCGCACTCCGGCGCGTAATTACGGACCGAAATACGGCCCATTTTAAGCCGTGTGAACATGGCCTTAGCCAACTTAAAAATGTTGTAAGGTTAGACTAGACAGTTTTAACCTTATGTTTTATGAACACTGTGATAAATGTGGCGCATTGTAAGACTAGTCTAACTTAAATAGAGTTAGACTCTATTGATAAATCTGCCCCAATTGGCTTTATGTATGAAAACTGTCTAGCAGTTAGACTGTCTTTTGTTGCCCATAGCAACCATTTAGGGCTCAGCTTTTATTTTTCCAGCGCACTATAGGAAATGAAAGCTAGGTCTGATTGGTTGCTATGGGTAACAAAGACAGTCTTAGTGCTGGACAGTTTTCATACATAAGGCCCATTGAGTTTCTAATCATAAAAATACTTATCCCTGCATGGACTGTGTTAGACCCTGCATGTTCCGGGTATAATTCTTTGCAGATTTAGATCCAGGCCTGGTTTCTATGATTACTGTTAATGGTCCCAGCAGCATTCTTCTCAAAGTTTTTAAAAAGATTTTTACTGTTTTTGTGCTGCTTCTATTTTACTTACATTTGAGACATAAATGTACTTGTTGTACTTTGTGAGCATGAGTAGATAAAATCTATATGTAAAAAGTCATCTAAACATACCCATTAGTGAAAAAATACAGCTCTGACCCTTTTGATGACATTTATCTCGGAGATCAATGTGCCAACATCATTTCCCTCCTGCAGTACTCCAAAGCTTTCTGGGGGTACTTCCACGCTCCTTCCAGGGCAGTTCTATCCAGTTCTTCCTGTCCCACCCCAAGTCTAGGAAGATTTTCACATAGGATCAGAGCAGAATTCACAGCAATGACATATAAGTGACTTTTTATTGCAGTTAAATAGATTTAAATTCACGTGCTAAAAATTGTTATTGATTTGAATGGGAGCAAGGTTGCAATTTTGATGCAGAATCTGCACCAGAATCTTTTGGAAATCTGAAATGTGAGAATGGCTCACAAGCAGAGGATGAAGGAAAACTAGTGGATCCATGACTAGACACTGGGAGTTGGGAATATGTCACCGGCAGCTGTCCATTCATACTCTTCCACTCATGGCAGCACTTAGTAGGGTCACTATTGATTATCTTTGGCTGCTGATGAATGATAGTGTCAGGGCAGCTGCAGCAGGAGATCCATGGAGACCTGCATTGTCCCCACTATATGTGGAAAGTTCTTACTAATCAATCAGCTACATGACCTGTATGTCTGTAAGCAACATAAATGAGAGATTGCATTGAGATGACCCAAACTGCAAAAAATCCTCTCTATTCCCCTGTCCCCCTTGCTTGTCCTCACCCCAGAACCAATCTACTCCTTCCTCCAGTCCAGGGGTTCCTCCACCCAGAATCTCCTTCACTGCTTATTGCTTCTTCCAAAACCTTTGGTCACCTCTCCAGTAAAAGCTTCTCCATTGCATCCCCCAATCTAGAATTTCCTTCATTCCTTGTTCCAAGCCTTTTCTTCCAGAGAAGTTTCTCCCTTGCTTCCCCCCAGTTTAGAACCTCCTCCATTGTTTCTTCCAAAGACTTTGGCCTCCTCTCCAGGAGAAGCTTCTCCATTGCTTCCTATAATCCAGGTCTTCCTTCATTGCTTCTTTCAGAGACTTTGGCCTCTCCTCTAGGAGAAGGGTATAAAGTGCACTGCTACTGTTAGGCCGTGTTCACACGGCTTATTCCCGGCGGATTTGTGAGCCGTATTGAGCTCACAAATCCGCCGTGAATAAGGGGCGGGTGGGGGCGGGGCCGGAGCGCGGCGGAGGCGCCGCTCCCGGCCCCATAGACAATGCATTATCTACGGCGCGTACGCGCCGTAAATAATGTGCATGTCACTTTCTCCCCCCGCGGCGGATTCGCCGAGCGGGGAGGAGCGACGAATCCACTGTTCTCTATGAGAGCAGTGGATTACCGTAATTGCTGCCGCGGATTGGCGCCGTACTGCAGCGCAAATCCGGCGCGCAGTACTGCGCCAATCCGCGGCAAAATAAGCCGTGTGAACGAGGCCTTAGGAGTCCTCAGCAGTGGGGACCATTGTTCTAGATCACAGGTGTCAAACTGCGGCCCTCCAGCTGTTGGGAAACTACAACTCCCATCATGCATTTATATAATCTATAACAGTAGGCATGATGGGAGTTGTAGTTTCCCAACAGCTGGAGGGCCGAAGTTTGACACCCCTGTTCTAGATGCTTCATACTGAGGAGTGAATCACCAGCAAATATTAACACAATGAGGAGGATTGACACAGGTGGAATCTGAAACATGAGATATGAATGTACCCAGCATGGCACTTTTCCTTATAGTGGGAATACAACAAATCTGTAAAGTCCCATTCACATTACATTTATGGCCTCCATTCGGGGTATCCTTGAAAGTTTTATCCTGACACTGCGCCAGGGCCGTGATGGGGTCTACCACACTTTTGTGCCCAGTCTATATGGTGTGTATGTTCTGTAAATAGAACAAATGTAATCCAATTTGGAACATATTTGTGGTAGGGATTCCAATAACCCTCCCACGATATGTGTCAGGATACATTTTTCAAGGTATCCTGAAGACTATATAACACAGGTATATCTGGATGTATCAGTGTATATATCTGGACATATCATAGTATATAACACAGGTATATCTGGATGTATCATAGTATATAACACATGAATGGAGGCAAAAACCATGATGTGAATGGGGCCTAAAACTTCCAGCACCCAGGGGAGGCAATTTCTCATTGGGGTTGAAGGCATGCTAAACCTCAGTAATGCTCATACATATAATGAAGTCAAGGAATCCAACATGACCATAGGTCCAACATGACCAGACTCAGACTGGCCTACAGGGGAAACCCCGGTGGGCCGTGAGCATGGCAGACCTGGAGTTTCTTTTAGGCCTCGTTCACACGGCTTATTTGGGCACGGATTGGCGCCGTACTCCGCGCCGGATTTGCGCTTCAGTACGGCGCCAATCCGTCCCTGTCATTACGGTAATCCACTGCTCTCATAGAGAACAGTGGAATCCGTCGCTCCTCCCCGCTCGGCAAATCGCGCCGTAAACAATGCATTGTCTATGGGGCCGGGAGCGGTGCCCCCGCCGTGCTCCGGCCCCGCCCCTTATTCACGGCGGATTTGTGCGCTCAATACAGCTCACAAATCCCTCGGGAATAAGCTGTGTGAACACGGCCTTAAGCTGCATATACATTCTTGGGAAAGGCAAAGAGAAAGAGGCAAAAAGCAGGAGGCAGAGTATAGGAGGCATGTACAGTAGCTGTAGGGAGACCCTCAGAATGATATTTCACTGGTGGACCCTAGGCACTTCAGTCTGACACTGCATAGGTGCCATCACTCTACAAGGGAACCTCTGGCAGGGGTGGAACCAAAGCAGCTGTTATGAGCCCCAGGGACTGAGGGTTCTACACAGGTGCAGGAACATAAAGCTGTTTTGTTGGGACTAACAAGTTGTGGGTTTCCGGATCTAGCACTACTTTGTGGGTTCCCTGATGTGTGGTGCTGTAATTGCTGTCTTAAAGGGGTTGTCTCACTACAAGGATTACTTTTTATGTTAAAGATCTTGCAAAAACAAGTCACCTTGCAATAAGTATCCATTAACAGTGTCCTACCTATTCCTAGATATCCCCTCTTGTATGGGCTGCATCAGCTCCTCAGGTCGCTATAGCTACAGACCTGTTTGATCTCTCCTGATGCCAGCGCTGGTCTCTATAGCTACAGTCCTGGTGTCCTCAGCAGCTCATCATTGCAGGCCAGGAGTAGCCAGTAGAAGCCGGTAAACATTGAATAAAAAAACGAAACAGAGAAAACAGGACTAAGGTGAGATGAATCGATGTAGTGAAACAACCTCTTTACATTTTTTCCACCTATGATGCGGCTTTAGTTTCCAGGCACTGGGTGGTGGGGCCCTATAAACTATCCCCTTGAATCTGTAACTTCTGAAGGCCACATAGTAATAACCACAAGATCTTGTAGTGATGTCACCAAGGAGACCGCATGGTATCTGTGCTTGTCCTTGAAGAACTTTGTTCACACTATTGCAGATCTTGACTGCAGGTACCGCTCACACCATCCTACCTGTATGAGCTACACGCTTCTATCCCATACTGTACAATCACATCATCTGTATACAAGGCCATGCGGATCAGGACGTGACCACCGCAGACGCTAAGCAGCGCTCTCACTGTCACAGCCGCTGTCCCTTTAATCTGCGACTCCGCCCCCAGCTAGTGGACTCTCCCACTCACAGGGGTGTCTGAGACTGCACAGTTTCGGCTTCGGGGGAGGGGAGACGGGACGGAGAACGAGGCTCCCCTGTTCTGGCTATGAAAAGTGGTTGGAGCGAGATCGGGCTCTTTATGTGAATGAAAGGCCCGGGACAGATACAAGCGACAGTGATACAATGCGTCCGTGGAGGAAGCGGCGCTGATCACACTGGCGGACCGGACGGTGAGTGCAGGGGACGCGGGGGCCACACGGGGCACACAACACAACCAGCTCTGATACTTGGGACAAAACTTTTCATCCGGGCCAGAGAGTCGTATATATTCATTATGTACTCATTATTCATGTGCTGCACATTGATGCATCCAGATATAGCCGTGATCTATACACACAACATCCAGCTATCCCTGTAATATATATTACACTATACACCCGATATACCATGTATATACAGATATCCTGTGTTACACTTTACACCATATATACACTGAAAATTTCCAGATATACCCATAATATATACAGATATACCTGCTATATACACACACTACATCCAGATATACCCATGATATATACAGATATACCTGATGTGTACACATTACATCCATATATACACTGATACATCCAGATATACCCATAATATATACAGATATACCTGCTATATACACACACTACATCCAGATATACCCATGATATATACAGATATACCTGATGTGTACACATTACATCCATATATACACTGATACATCCAGATATACCCATAATTAACGAAACCTCTAATACACACAACTCAATTACCCCTAATATAACAGATATACCTGATGGTACACATTACATCCAATATACACTGATACATCCAGATAAACCCATAATTATACAGATATACCTGTTTAAATACCCTACATCAGATATCCTATGTTATATATGATACACCAGATATACCGTGACCTATACACAACACAGTTACCCGTGATCTATACACTGATACATCCAGATATCCCCGTAGTATATACACTGATACATAACCTGTTATATACACTGATACATTCAGATATACCCGTGATCTATACACACTACATCCACATATACCCGTGATATATACACTGATACATCAGAAACATATCTATACCCCACAACATTCACATAACCGTGATCTATACACTTATACACCAGTATCCCCTAATATATTACTGATAAACTGTTATATACACTGATACATCCAGCTATCCCTGTAATATATACACTGATACATAACCTTTTTTATATACACTGATACATCCAGATATACCCGTGATATATACAGATATACCTGATATATACACACACTACATCCAGATATATACACGCTACATTCAGATATACCTATGTTATATACACTGATACATCCAGATATAGCCGTGACCTATACACACAACATCCAGATATACCCGTGATCTATACACTGATACATCCAGCTATCCCTGTAATATATATACTGATACATCTAGATATCCCCGTAATATATACACTGATACATAACCCGTGTTATATACACTGATACATTCAGATATACCTGATGTATACACACTACATCCACATATATACACGTGATATATACAGATATACCTGATATATACACACAACATCCACATATACCCGTGATATATACACTGATACATTCAGATATACCCGTGATCTATACACACAACATTCACATATACCTGTGATCTATATAATGATACATCCAGCTATCCCCCTAATATATATACTGATACATAACCTGTGTTACATACACTGATGCAACCAGATATACCTGATAGATACACACTACATCCACATATACCCGTGATATATAGATATACCAGATATCTGGATGTTGTGTGTGTATATATTATTAATAATAATATATACACACAACATCCAGATATACCTGATATATACACTGATACATTCAGATATATCTGATATATACACTAATACATCCATATATACCTTATATATACTATGATACATCCAGATATACCTGATATACCTGATATATACACTGAGCCATCCAGATATACCCGTGATATATACAGATATACCTGATATATACACACTACATCCAGATATACCCGTGATATACACACTGATATATCCAGATATACCTGTGTTATATACTGATACATCCAGATATAGCCATGATATATACAGATATACCTGATATATACACACTACATCCAGATATATACACACACTGATACATCCAGATATACCTATGTTATGTACACTGATACATCCAGATATGTCTGATATGTACACTGATACATCCAGATATACCTGACATATACACACTACATCCACTATACCAGTGATATATACACTGATACATCCAGGTAAACCTGATTTATACACACTACATTCAGATATACCTGTGATATATACACTGATTAATACAGATACACCTGTAATATAGACAGTGATATATCCAGATATACTATATCATATACACTGACATGTCCAGCTATATCTATACTTTATATACACACAATAATACATTCAGATGTAACTGTGTTTTATATATTTACACTAATACATCTAGATATGGCATATCTATGTTATATATACAATGATACATTCAGATCTGCGCTGTTACATATACACTATTTTATTCAGATATACATATGTTATATACACACACTTATACATCCCGATATATCTACTCACACAGATACCTACAGAATGAGTCCTAATGGTGCTGGATTATCAGATGCAAACACAGTGTGTTTGTGTCTATATATATATATTTGTGTGTGTGTGTGTGGTGTGTGTGGGATTTTATATATATATATATATATATATATATATATATATATATACACACACACACGTATACATGTACCCCCCTCTGATAATCCAGCACAAGTTAGGACTCATTCTGTAGGTATCGGTGTGAGTAGATATATCTGGATGTATAAGTGTGCTAGTTGACTGTAGTTGAACATATTTCAGCTCACATTTTATTACTGTCTTTAATAACCTATTGGTTTGTATGGACTTGACTTTACCTTTTCTTAGGACCAGTTTAGGAAATTCTCTGTCCCCTAAAATCTGCACCCACTACTTTGTCAGTCAGAGAAGTTTCCTCATTGGGTTGTGTGAGATCACACCTTGATATTGTGCTGGATTCGTTGAATGCTGGATTGTAATCATTTCGATGTCCTTTCATTTATTATACATTCTCTCCTTTCCACGTGAGCTATACGAACATGCGGTCATAGTGTATAGGGATCCCCTGCTTGAACCCCTTTATTAGCCTGGATGGGATTAAACCTGGAAGCAGCAGTTTTATTGTCTTTGGTTTCATCCAGTTTTGTGGTTTTGATGACTGGTGGATCAGTTGGGACAATGTGTAGCATTCAGGAGTGCCCCTTGTGTCATGGTGTCTAATCCATCAGTGTTGGTAAATTCTGTGCATTTGTTTCCCCATTTTGCACACAGGTCACATGCACAAACATTTATAGATTTGTCCCATGTAATCCAGGGAGCCAGGCTGATCCCAGCGGGCTGGTGGTTCATGTAATGTTTTGCTGGTGCCTAATACTTCTGATTCTCCCATTTATTTTATTGCTTTGGTACTGGCTCCATTACAGCAGACAATATTATCGCAGTGTATGGACTGACTGTCGCAGGTTTGGCTGAAGAGCTGGCAGTCTATTGTACAGAACCTCATGGTTTTCTCTGGTGCAGTCAACTACATGATGTAATTACATATAATTCACAACAACCACATTCACAGCAGACAAAACCACCACATCCTCACCGTACAATTATCCACTGAGCTCTGCGGCTTCTGCTGTCTGCCTGAGAGTGGAGAAGAGGTGACACCCAGGGAAGTGGGTGAAATGAGAATGGACTTCATAAGGCGTTCACTGAGTGAGAGGTTTCCACACTGTAGACTCCATTGTGTGACAATGGGACTTCAGGAGCCAGACGCCAGGGGAGAGTTAATCAAAGGCTGAGAGCACTGGGGGATGGGTCCTCAGACACTAACAGCCTCCATATTGTCTCCCCTTGTTTGTGTTGTGGATAGGACATGTCACTTCATTGGTTTTACACATAAAGATATTTCCAACACTAGACCTGGAGGCTGTATTCATAAGAGCTGCATTCTGCTGCTTCCTGTTAGCAACCATTGCAGGGTAAAGGAAACTATCTTCTTTAAGATGAGTGACATGAAATAGTTACTATTTCATGCATGTCTCCAGTGCTCAGATCCTTTTGCATGGATGATGGATCTACATCCCTCCTATTGCAATGATTTTGTGTTATTATAGACAGTAATTAGGTGTAGAGGCCCTTTAAAGAGGACCTGTACAAATCATTGTGTTTCCTGTGGAATAACAATCCTCGAGCATCTTCTCTTATATCTTTGTGTTGTGCTGTTCCTCTGTTATTCTTCCTAGAAATGTATTGCTAAATCAGTCAGCTGTGTGTTACCATTCCATTTTTCAGAGGAGTGTGTCTCTGCAACACTGACTCTGTCAGCACCGATTGGACAATGTCAAACTGTGCAGGGACACACCCCGATTGGTAACACCCAGTTGTCAGATTACATTTCTAGGAGGTATAACAGAGGAACAGCACAACCCAGAGATATAAGAGAAGATGTTCCAGGATTGTTATCTCGTGCTAAAAGACACATGTTGGGAACAGCCACAGATCCTTTTCCATAACACAACATGAGAATTAAATGAACATCTTTGCTGGAGCAGTGTGGCTGTATAGATGGTGAAGATGTTGTCAGTCGTCTTTGTATTTAGGCTATGTTCACACGGCTTAAAATGGGACGTATTTCAGTCCCTAATTACGTGCCGTAGTGCACAAATTACGGCTGAAATACGGTCCAGTCATTACGGTAATCCACAGTTCTCATAGAGACCTATGGATTACGTCTCCTCTCCCCGCTCGGCAAATGCGCCGCGGGGGGAGATAAGTGACATGTGAATTACTAGCGCCGTATACGTGCCGCTAGTAATGATAGTCTATGGGCCGACGAGATGCCGGCCCCCCGCTCCCGTCCAAACGGCGTAATTACGCCCCGCAAATAAGCCGTGTGAACGTAGCCTTACTGCGGTGATTACTTTCCTCCATGGTCTTCATGACTTGGGTGCTAAATTGCTACATCTGCTACTGGTGGTTGGATTGGTATCTTTGCCAGTTTTCCCCTCTGCCTTTTTAGACATTGCAGGAGAGATTTATTTAAGAGGTATTCCACCTTGGACAGCTGTTCCATTGCTTCTGTGACACACCTGTCTGTTCTCCATATAGATGCAGATCCAAGATGTGGCACATACCCCTGTCAGACATTTAGAACATATTCTTTGGATAGGCCTTAAAGGTCTGTTTTGAAAAAACCCCTTCAGGGCGCGTCCCCACGGCACAGGACAAATACCGGTCGGTATTTGTCCTGTTTTTGTGCCGTACACACGGCCGTGGGAGAAAAGCCCTCCCCCTTCGCATTCACTTGTTCATATTCCGTCTGAAAACCGGACGGAAGAATGAATATGTTGAATGTTTTTCAGGCCACCAGCGATCTGAAAAACCGTGGGGACTGCTGCACAGGTTTTCCATAGAGGCCCATGTAAAAGTTTGCGGCCGGTTTTTCAGACGGTTTGCAAAACTGCAAACCCTCTGAAAAACTGGCCGCAGACCCGTGCTGTGGGGACATGGCCTTAAGGGGATACACTCCAGGGTCTGATGTATGGTGTGCACCATATTCACTATTGGGGGTCATAAATGGCTCCAGATTTAGATTTTAAATCAATGTAAAAGGTTGTTCAAATCCGAAAACTGTCTGTAAAACTGACTGAAGACCCTACCATGGGGACAAGCCCTTACTTTCCTAAACACTTTCTTGCCCTAAATGGTAGAAAACGTTCATACCTGGTGGGTTATGAAAGTCGTACCCCATTTCAGCATTAATCATGGCAACTATTGGAAACCATTATAAATCCGGAGCTCAGTATGACCTCTGAAGCATGCGTCAGTATGTACGTGGTGATGTGATGTGTGTAAGCACAGAACACTTTTCGTAACCTTTTGGGTCTTCATTCCTCTGCAGGGTGCAGTTTCGTCCGTGATAGGGTTCAGTTAGTTCAGTATCACTATAAATATCCTGCTAGTTATTTCAGGTACATTTTGTTCCCACACTCCATCTGACTTTTGCCCCCTAGGTCAGTCACACCCTGCCATCTCCCCTGTAGGCATCTGCTGTGGGATCTTAGTACTGGTCAGTTAGGTATGAATAAGAGCATTGTGGGCAGGGCACTGACAACCCCCTCTCTCTCGCCCGTGGGGCAATCTGAGACAAAGTGAAGGTGCACAGTCAGCCAAGATCATTGCGGGGTTCTTGTTGTGACTTGAAGACGGTGAGATAAGTGTGAGGCTCAGAGAACTAATTATAAAGGAGGCCATGTGTACAGTGCATCTTCTACATTAGGCTACACCACAGCAAAACCACTATACAGCATAATGCAGGTGTCGTCGCCACACCTCTCAGTGTTTGGGAACATTCCTGTTCCCAGAACACTGGGAGCACAATAGAGAGAACAGGCCTGGACTCCAGACTGACACATTGTAACAAGTCCTCAGATCAGTCAACCAGGCTGTACACAAAGGGCCTTAGGTATGAAAATTGTCTAGCAGTAAGACTGTCATTGTTGCCTATAGCTACCAATCAGAGCTCTGCTTTCATGTCATATAGTGCTCTGGAAAAACAAAAGCTGAGCTCTGATTGGTTGCTATGGGCAACAAAGATAGTCTTACTGCTAGGCAGTTTTCATACCTAAGGCCCTTAAAGGAGTTGTCTCCCTACAGAGTTTCATAGGATGCATGAATGAAATACTGTCACTTCCTGGTTCAGACTGACTAATTTGCATACAGCTCCATGGTGTATTCAACTCTGTGTTTTCAGTTGCTAATTAGTTCAGATTAGCTCAGAGGCTTCTCTGAAACTACAAGCAGGACTTTTCATCTGATCCCTCAAACAAAAGCCCTAATCAGTGCTGTTTACTTTATATAAATCAATCTTTTTACTGCTGCTCAGCACAGAGGCTGTGTGACCTGTGTGATGACTTCACTCACTGCTATCACATAGAACAAACAGCAGGGGGGAGAGCTGTGCACAGGTCGGTTACTGAGGGAACTGAAATAGCCAGGGAGGTGATTAATTCACTTGTATTTCCTTAACAAAAACAGATTAAAAATGCAATATATTTGGAAAATGTCTTTATTTTGTGTTCCCTACAATTTGAAAGCTATTCTTTGTAGCGAGACAACCCCTTTAATGTTAAGATCTGGAATGAGCTCTACATTGGTCATGTATATCTAAATATCTTCAAGAAGGTATTGAGACATATGCCACAGCTTACATGCCTCATAGTTATGGGCATCAACACCACTGTGTCCCAAAAATAAACATATACACCCAACAGACCAAAATTAGTCACAAGTTGACTGTTTAACCCGCGACGTCTCCTGAAATGTCTCTTTTAGTAAATCCTTGTGTTTCCTGTGAAATAAAAATTCTGAAGCATCTTCTCTTATCTCTGTGTTGTGCTGTTCCTCTGTTATTCCTTCTAGAAATTAATTACTGCTCTCTCAACTGGGTGTTGCCACTTGAGGGGGTGTCCTGCACCGTTCAACATTGTCCAATCAGTGCTGACAGAGTCAATGTGTATGCAGGGACACACCCCTTGAAAACTGTAATGGTAACACCTACCTGACAGATTCAGTAATACATTTATAGGAGGAATAACTGAGGAACAGCACAACACAGAGATATAAGAGAAGAGGTTCCAGATTTGTTATGTCACAGGAATCACAAAGATGTCATACAACCGATATGGCAGGAGAGGTGGCAGGTCCTCTTGAAAGCCTATGGCTACACTGCAGTATATGTAGTATGCCTTCTAGCAGGTAGTCCTATGTATATGGTTCACATAGGACTGGTTCCTAGTGTAAACCTAGTCCTAGAAAGCTACTCGATGTGAGGTTACGTGGTCTCATCACCTGGATAGGGGTGAGCACAACTGCTTGTGTCCACTGATAAAGCAGTTCCTCTCCCTCCTAGTCAGTATAAGCCATCGGCTCCAGGAACGTGGGCAGATAACACAGCATTGATTTACCGGAGTCCGCTGAGCAGTGGCCCTGGCCCAATACTTGCTGAGTCACAAGCCTCTATGTGTGGGATCTATAAAAATAGTTTCAATGTAACTGTGCCTTGTACTTCTTAAAATAACCTTTGTTTGTGCAAGACCTTGGTGATCTTCCATGATGCTACGAACATGACTTATTGAAATGTGACTGAATGTACCTGGGGAAGGTGGAGCTGGGACAAACGTGAATCAGAAATGTGTAACTCAAGGTGGCAGAGGGGTTGGGCAGCTGACGTCATTGTTCAGCGATGACGAAATCAGCCTAACCTTAAAGGAGTTTACCAGACTTTTAAAGCTGATTACTTATCCACAGAAGAGGCCATCAGCAGGCTCGGACTGGCCCACAGGGGTATAGGGCAAACCCCCGGTGGGCCCCTGAGCATGGTTGACCTGGAGTTGTTTTTTAACTGCATATACATCCTTGGAAGAGCAAGAAGCAGAGTATAAGAGGCATGTACAGTCATTTACCGTAGCTGTAGGGTTGGGCTCTAGAATAAACTCCACTGGTGGTCCCAGAAACAGCTCAACTGGTGGGCCCCTACTATAAACTCCACCTGTGGGCCCCAGGCACCCCAGTCTGACACTGGCCATCAGTACTGGATGGCCGAGTTGCAGCTCATCAACTGACTGAAGTTAGTGCTCAGACAGGCGCTGCAGCCTCCTCATTGAGTATACGCACTCATAAAGGGATTTTCCAAGACTTTTAAAAACCTCCCACTGTGCTAAAATTAAAAAAATGAGCCCATACTTACCGCTCCCATCACCTCTGTTCCAACGCTGCCAGCACTCAAATATTACACTGTATTCCCTCACTGATGATGTCACATTCATGGATCACATGATGCTACAACCAATCTCTGGCCTTGGCAGTCACACACCTGTATATACATCATGTGATCCACAGTGGAAGAGGTAAGTGTGGGTTAATTTTCTATTTTAGCACAGTGGGAGGTAGAAGAGAGATTTTTAAAAGTATTGGAAAATCCCTTTAAGTGAACAGCACAAAGCTGCAATACATGACATAGAGCAAACATTGGATCTCCACCCATCAAATATTGATGCACTAATCTGAGGATAAGCCACCATCAATTTAACCCTTCTCCTCATTGAAGGACCCTGCAAACATTTTGTTGGTTCTGGATTATTGAATGAAAGTTTGATATCATTTATATTTATGACTTGTGTGTGATGTCATCATAGACACAACTGGAAAGCTCTGATGTCATCACAGCTCATTTAGAGCTATATCAGCTTCACTTAACATCCAGTATGGTTATGTGTTGTTATTATTGGGAGGATTATAATTTGCTGAATGTTTTTTTTTTTTTTCTTCCAGCTGTAGGTGTCTCCTCAGTTTTTACCATGCCTGCCTTGTTCCTGTCCATTACCTGGTGCCTTCTTCTCACCTTCCATGATGGCTTTTCATCCCCTGCAATGGAGAAACCAACTATTCGCCCTATTTACAGTCAGCGGCCATTTGTGGTAGGCTGGAACGCCCCCACGCAGGAATGTCCGCCGCGACACAATGTGCCTTTCGACTTACGACTCTTTGACTTTAATGCATCTCCCAATGAGGGCTTTGTGGACCAGAAACTTACAAACTTCTATAGGGAGCGACTCGGATACTACCCTTACTACAATGAAAATAACGTTTCTGTTTATGGTGGTGTCCCCCAGAATGCCAGCCTCAGCAACCACCTCAACTGGATGCAGGAAGGGTTAAAAAAATATATAAATAGAACCGTAGATGAGGGGGGTTTGGCCGTCATCGACTGGGAGGACTGGCGGCCCATTTGGTTAAGAAACTGGCAGGCCAAGGATATATACAGGCAATCGTCACGGAAACTGGTGGCCGCCCGTCATCCCTCTTGGCCAACAGAAGACATAAATAAGCAAGCACAATATGAGTTTGAAACCGCCGCCCGCAGCTTCATGGAGCGAACATTACAATACGCCAGGAACTACCGGCCTCGCCAGCTCTGGGGATTCTACCTGTTCCCTGACTGCTACAACCACAACTACCTGCAGAACATGGAGAGCTACACTGGGAAGTGTCCGGATGTCGAAAGTTCACGGAATGACCAGTTGTATTGGTTGTGGGAGGCCAGTACCGCACTCTTCCCATCTGTCTACCTGGACCCGTCTCTGGCATCCAGCAACCAGGGTCGCCTGTTTGTGCACTTCCGGTTGAAGGAAGCCATGAGGATTGCAAACAAGCATCACAAAGACTATGACCTGCCCGTCTACGTGTATTCACGACCCACCTACATTAAGAATATGGTCACCCTGTCCCAGGTAAAGTAGATGCAGGGTGTTATCCCTTATAAACCTGGCTACCAGTCACATGACCTACATCCCACTGGTCCTTGTGAAGCTCAATGCAGTTATCAAAAATTTGGTCAATTCTGTTATGTTCTCATAAACCTTCACAGAAAAGTTATAGAGGTTGAGCAGAGCAAAATTTTACTGCTAATTGCTGCTGCTGTTAAAAATAAAAAAAAAAGCCTTATACTTCCCTCCCTGCTCCCATCCGTTTTAGCTTTGCCTCTGTCGCTGCTCTCACCGGATCTCCTGTTGACTACCTGGTCCTTGCAGCTTTTGATTGGCTCCAGCAACCATGTTTTTTTTCATGACATTACTATTCGAAATGTGTTCACATCTGAACGGTGATGTCATGAAAAGACAAGTGACTGCTTTAGTCAATTAGTGGCTATAGAGTTCATGCGCCGTAAGAAGACAAAAGACCCGTCAAGAGCAGCGGCAGCGCCGAAACAGAGGTGAGTAGTATAGTAAGTGTTTGGGTTTTTTTCTACTTAGGAGCAGCAGTGTGACCTGGACAACCCCCTTTAATTCTAAAAGATAAATTAACTGCAGTTATTTAAACCCTTAAGCCCCGGGCCTGAAAATTAGTTAATGACCAGAACATTTTTTTAGTTTTGGCTCCTTGCGTTTCAACAGTTGTAACTTCTTTATTTTTTCAATGACGCAGTTGAATGAGGCCTCGTTTTATTCGAGACAAGTTGTACTTTATGGGGGAATAGTTTAAGTTCACTTAAAAATAATTGCAGAATTTTTGTTTTTTTGTTTTTACATTTTTTTTTTGTTTTTTTACACCATTCACATTTCACACTTAATAACTTGTTAAAGTAATTCTACAGGTAATTACGGCCGTGTGGATACCTAATATGTGTAAGGTTTTTTTGTGTGTGTAATATATGCACAATTATTTTGTATTAAATATTTATTTTATTATTATTATTATTTATTTTTATTTACACTTTTTATTTTTTTTATGTTTTTATTAAATCTTTTTTAAAATCCCATGAAGGGAGAACTGTTTTTACATTTTTTACATTTTTTTTTTTTACACTTAGTAATGTATTAGCATATTCATATATGCTAATACATTAAATCTGTGTCAGTCTAACACAGGCAGTGATCAGGACAGCACACAGTCTGCCCTGGTCACTGGCTTGTTACACAGACAGCTACTCTAGGTCCCCAGGGCTGACTGTTCATCTGTTCTCCGGGCTCTGTCGGGTCACCGGGTGTTCCGATCACCCGACAGAGCAGGGAAACCTTTTGATTGCGCTGCGGTGATGATCCACTGCAATCAAAGGGTTAAAGCACCGGGTTGCGGAGGTTTCCTCCGCTCCAAAGTGCACGCAGGAGATGCTCTGGGGTCAGGGCTGTGTAGTAGCCCCGATCCCTGCGCAGCTGCGGCACCCGGGGCTGCAAACCCAGATGTCTGCAGCAACGGCAAAAGACGTCGCTGTAGACGAACGACCCGCACCAGCCGACGTCAAAAGTCGTGGGCGGTCGTTAAAGGGTTAATTAGATATAATTGACCACTGCAGTGCTGAAGCTGCAGGCATTTTCCCCCCGGTTCATGTTTACTTTCTGTTCTGCATTTATTTCGTGACTGCCCCTGTCAGTCAGTGGTCACGTTCCATTCTCTTGCCATCAAAGCTCAGGAAGTGAATAGCACATTACCAGTGATGTCTAGAGAATGGCACGTGACCTCTGAAGCCACTTATTGGCTGGAGCTGTCACACAATAAATGTCACCGCCAGCAGCTTCAGCGCTGGAGCAGCAGTGAGTACAAGGGTGAGTACGCGTTATTAATATTTATTACATAGTATGGTTGGAAAAAACAGTGTGTCCATCAAGTTCAACCAAGGGTGGGGAAAGACGTGGATGAAGGGAGGAGGATAGGGAGTTTTTAAGCTTGGTTTCCCTTACTGATGAAGGCAAGAACCAATCTGCCGTAAATGAATATTTAATTTCTGATACTAAAATTGCCATCAGACTGGATCTCGAATTTTATACGGCTACATAGGAATTATTTTTTAGTTTTATGTAGTTATCTAAGCCTTTCTTGAAACCCTCAACTGTTCCTGCTGTGAACAGCTACACAGGCAGGCTATTCCAAAGATTCACAGTTTTCATGGTGAAGAAAGCTTTTCTCCTCTGGAGATTGAATCCTTTCTTTCCCTAGACAAAGGGAATATCCCCTTGTCTTTTGAAGTTGTTTTGCATGAAATAGCTTTTCTCCATACTTTTTGTAGGGGCCAATTAGATACTTAAATAAATAAATCATATCTCCCCGTAGCTGTCTTTTCTCACGACTAAATAAGTTTTATTCTTTTAACCTTTCCTCATAACTAAGATGCTCTATTCCCCTTATTAGTTTGGTTGCTCGTCTTTGTACTTTCTCTAAATTCCATTACATCTTTTCTATAATAATTATTTATAATCCCAAGGTAGAAAACCTTTTCAATCTTTTAAATATTTGCTTTACTGTTCATATAGTTTACTCTAGATACATCCAAATCTGCTACTAAAATAAATTGACTGAAAGTGAGGTGGTGTGATCATCTGACTTCTAGTTATGTAACTTTATATTAAAGTTCTCACAATGCTCTGGTAACTAGTAACAAGCAGAAATCTGAATTAAGTTTTGTATCTAAGTGGAAAAGAAACCTGAAAAAACTTAAAAGGAAGGTTTCCCCCCAGTTAAAGCATTTAGTTCTAATTGTACAATGTACTGAATCTCTCTGACTCAAAAGATGTGTGGGAGACCCAGCCCTTGTTGGGAATCCACAGCAGTCGTGTGAGCCTGAGTGTTTTGATGGAGTCAGGATTGGAATGAACCACATGCAGGACCAGACGGTCCATCACAAAAGATTACTTAATCCTGAGGTTTAACCCTGTATGCACCAGCCTGCTGGCTCCATAGAATTCCAGGAGCTTGTTAAAATGGTGTTCTTCAAGGACCCCCTAAATTGTCCCCCCTAATCATGTCCACCCTTCCTCCCCAATAGATCCCAACCATAGATAAAGCAAAATCAATGACTTTATTCTTAGGAATTATGTTATGTCTTGGGCCCATCTTCTCACTTTTAGTCACTGACTGAGATCTATGAAAGTTGCTGCGCCAGTATTTGTCTTGGATTAAGACAGAAATTTTGGTATGTGCCATATCCAACATATTCCTAAAGCATTTGCGCCCAAAAAACGGAGTCTGTCTGACAAGACCAACACTTTTGTCTGCTCCATTCTTTAGGGAGCTTTACTATGCCAGTTCGTGCGATACAACATAATCATGTAGCCCTCATGCCAAAAAGTGTCGCGGTTCATGTGTTGCCATTCATGCTATTTTTAAAGTGGCGGGGCTACGACAAAGTTAGTCACAGCACAGGACTTTTTTGGCACACGGGCAGTTTGTCTTATGACGTTACGCATTTATAAAAGTGCCGTGAGACACTTTGAGATATGTGTGAACTCAACTTTTGCGCAGCATTACCTAAGACACTTTTCATGCATCTGCGCCACTGTGTCCTCCCACAATACTCTGCTGTGCAGCACCTGCTTCTTTCAAAGACGGCTATATGCCATATTCATCCTAATCGTCCTGGTTCATGAATTAAATGGCAGAAAAAAGTAAAGACTGATGCAGTTAAATCATTCCACTCTATAACAATGCCCATAGTGTTTTTTGAACACTATGATGTGGGTTATATGAGCTAATATTGGTTTTATTCAATTTTTCAGATGGATTTAATTTCCACTATTGGGGAAAGCGCTGCTCAGGGAGCTGCCGGAGTCATCTTTTGGGGTGATGCTGAATATGCAAAGAACACGGTGAGTGCCCTGGTTCAGAGTGGTCACCAGTGGTTCAGGTATTTAGCTCTGACGTGATGACTGTAAAGATAAATGCACGTGGGACAGATCTTCTGCCGAATTTTTCGCAGCAAATCCACAGATGAAGCTGCTTTTAAAATATCTGCTTCAGATCATGTACATTTTGGTGTTGATTTTACCCTATTCATTTCAACGGGGTAATATCCGCAGTAAATCCATGATTGAAATCGACATGTTGAAGATTTTAAAATCTGTACCTCAGATCGATTTCCGCCATGTGGGCATGAGATTTGTAAAATCCCATCCACATTCCTGGTACTGTCATCTGCTGCAGATTTTCCATGTGCAACACATTTGTAAAAAATCTGCAGCAGATCTGTCCTGTGTGCATTCACCTTTAGGGTATGTTAACACAGTGTGTTTGGATACGTTTTTAGATGCGTGTTTGGATCTGTATTTCGGACCCTTAGGCTATGTTTACACGGCTTATTTGCAGGGCGTAATTACGCCGTGGGGGCGGGAGTGGGGGGCCGGCACCTCACCGCCCATAGACATTCATTACCAGCGGCGCGTATACGCCGCTGGTAATTCACACGTCACTTATCTCCCCTCGCAGCGGATTCGCCGAGCAGGGAGAGGACGAAATCCATAGTTCTTTTATGAGAACTGTGGATTACCGAAAAGACGGACGTATTCCAGCCGTAATTTGCGCACTACGGCGGTAATTACGGACAAAATACGGCCCATTTTAAGCCGTGTGAACATAGCCTAACACGTATCTAACAATGTGCAGTGTGATTTACATTGGTTTCAATGTAAAACACGCATAGGCGTTCAGACGATAAGTGTTTTACATGCCTCCTTGTGATGCGTCTTTTGGATCCATTCACAGAATTGACATGTCAATTCTTGATCCGTTTGACGCAGCAGACGCCCTATTT